>VUQS01055117.1:0-10470 GCA_015108495.1 Heterochromis multidens | reverse complement strand
CATGATTCAACAATAAGAAAGAGACTGGGCAAAAATGGCATCTATGGGAGAGTTCCAAGGAGAAAACCACTGCTGACCAAAAAGAATACAAAGGCTCTGAAATAAAGGACCCAGCCACACACACAGCCTTTGCAGGGCACGAATGGTTTATTTTCACCACAATGTTATGTACATACATTTAGAGAGGCTTTTCAGCCTCGTTCTCCCTAGTTCAGTTCAGTTCTCCCTTTTTCCTGGTCCTAGCATCCTAAAATAGGGAAACCCCTGATGGACCTGATGAGGGCCAGCTGTGTCGGCCAGCCTTCCCTGGCACTGCCCTCTGAACCCACTGTTCCACCTCTACCCTGCAGCTGAGCCACAAACCACACTCCGCCACAGGCTCATCTCACATTTACCAAAAAACATCTTGATGATCCCCAAGACTTTGGGGAAAATATTCTGTGGACTGACGAGACAAAAGCTGAACTTTTTTGGAAGTTTTGAGTCCCGTTACATCTGGTATCAAACTAACACAGCATTTCATAAAAAGAACAACATAGCAACAGTCAAACGTGGTGGTGGTAGTGTGATGGTCTGCGGCTGCTTTGTTGCTTCAGGACCTGGACGACTTGCTGTAATTGATGGAACCATGAATTCTGCTCTCTACCAGAAAATCCTGAAGGAGAATGTCCGGTCATCAGTTTGTGCCCTGAAGCTCAAGTGTAGTCAGGTTATATGGGAGGACAGTGATCAGAAACACACCAGGAAGTCCACCTCTGAATGGCTAAAACAAAACAAAACAAAACAAAAAACAAGATTAGGGTTTTGGAGCGGCCTAGATAAAATCTGGACCAAATCAGATTGAGATTCTTTGGTGTGACCTTAAACAAGCCGTTCATGCTGTAAAACCCTCCAATGTGACTGAAATAAAACATTTCTGCAAAGAAGAGTGGGCCAAAATTCCTCCACAATGATGTGAAAGACTCATTGTCAGTTTTCACAAATGCTTGATTGCAGTTCTTGCTGCCAAGGGTGGTACAACCAGTTATTAGGTTTAGGGGGTAATTAATTTTTTACACAGGGCCAGGTAGGTTTGGATAGTTTTTGTCCTTAATAGGTTTTAAAGTTTTTTTCCTTAATTTAAAAGCTACATTTTGTATTTACTCAGGTTATCTTTGTCTAATATTAAAATCATGGTGATCTGAAATATTTATGTTTGACATATATGTAAAAAATGAAGAAATCGGGAAGAAAGCAAATACTTTTTCACTTCACTGTACGTCAGAAAAAATCAAAAGCACAATAGGTTTCCTTTTAAAATTATACAAATAAATACAAATATTTTAGACCCAAAGAAAATTATTCAAAGAAAACCTTATTTTCAGTAATATTCTACAAATATCAGACTTTGTATCACTGGATAACACTATCACAATAGGGGAGTGTTTGTGTACATGTATGTGTGTTTAAGGAGTATCGCACTATGCGGGATTTGGGTGTGTAATATTCAAACAAAGAAATAAAGAAAAGAAAGAAAAGTAAAAGAAAAGAAATGAAATAATAGGACACTGGCTGAGATAGAAAACACAAACTGGAGGAGGAAATGCAGCACAGTTGATAGTTCAAATAGTAAAGATGCATGGAAATTGACTGAAGACAAAAGAGATGTCAGCTTCAAAAACTGCCACTTAGATTTAAAAAAGTGTGTTTTCTCAGGCATTGGCCTTGTTTGAGGCATAGGCCTCAAGTCAGGAATTATTTTTTCTGCAAATTTGAAACTTTGAGGGATTGGGCTTTTTCAAAACTGTGACTTAAGTCAACTCAGTCTGCTTCCTTTTAACTTTCACTGCTGACATTTTACATGCAAATGTAGCAAAGTACACAGCCATAGTTTTCCCTGGCTTCAAATGGGACTTTCATTGGTGATAATGGTGATTGACACTAAATATGACTGGTCCTCATGCAGTAAAAGTAATGAGGCTGCATTGCCTTACTTGACAGAAATCTATACATTTTGGATTTTAGTGAATGTAAGTATACTGATCCCACACAAATTCTACATGATGAATCACAGTGACCTGTGGTTTGTAAGTTGTACTGATAATTAAAATAATTGAAACAATAAATGATGGATGAATAAATGATAGTGTGTATTGGGATTCTGTTGCGTGCATGCATCAGTGCAACAATGACTGGCTGACATGTTTTCTTTGGGGGCACCTAAGCACCATCTTTAGCTTTTCAGAATTCTCACATAGATTTCTATACTGAAAAGAGAAGAAAGAAGAAGAGATTAAGCAATTTTCTTCCTATTTAGGTGTTTCACGGTGGACGGAGCTCCCTTCTAAAACAATCTGAGGATGTTAATGAGGCAAAGTGTTTTTACCTCAAAGTAAATTTAGACAGCTTAATGCAGGCATGGTTTTTGCTTCTACTCACCATTTGCACTCCAAAATGCACATTTGGAGTCATAATTAACTTGTCACACTCTGGTTTATTTTTCTGTACTGAAACCCCATGCCCATTCAAGATGTAGAATGCTCTGCATTTTGTACAAGAAAACTGAATAGACTGGAATATGCTGCTTGGCTTTGCAGTTAACGCAAAAGGAGTTACGCCAAGATTAAAAAGTGGCCGATGGAATTTAATTGCTGTCATATCAGTATATTATTAATAAGAAAGACAAACTAATGTTGTTAAGTTTATAATAGCCAGTAAGTGGCATCTGTATCCTACTGTGGGGAGTTCCTTAATATACAAAGAGATTGAATGTCCAACAAACTGAAGTAGAATTCATGGTACTGCTTTTGTGTCATTTGCACAGGTATTAAGCTACACGAGTGAAGAATTCTGGGTATCCAATTTATGCAGATGATCATCCTCCAAAAAACCCTCAATAAATAGCCCCACAGTGATGATGTTATTGTTCAAATGCTGATTGGTTGAAAAGTTTGCCTAAAGGACTGGTGATTCACTTTTCAAAGATATCAGCTTGAAGTTTCACGTATCTTGCCTGTGATGCTGTGTAGATGGAATAAATAGAATAATGCTATGGCGTACTATAGCATGTGAGGAATAACACAGCAGGCTCTCTGTGATCTTTAGCACCTTTGAATAGTTGATTCTCTGGGCAGAATCCACACCATCATTGGCCTAGAGCAACAACCTTTAAAACTCTACAGCCTCAACATATCCCCCGTCCATCACTGATTTGTGATTCTTGTAACTGGCAAACTCTGCTTCTCCCAGGAGGCCTGCACACTGCCTTCTGTTTACCAAGCTCAACTCCTCAGTGAGCACAAATAAACACTTGTTAAACAAGTGCTCCTTGGTACTGTCATGATAATCGCTGGAGGACACACCATTCAAGCAAAGCTTCTGCTGCCACAGCTCAGCTACATTTACTTATTTATTGGAATCCCAATCATCCTGTGCACATTCTTCTTTCAGCTAATCCAGTTGAGTTTGTTGTGTTTTTTTAGTCGGTGTCCAGTTGATCCTCCTTGACTTCATGTTGGACACCTATTGGTTGGTTAGTAGGTCATAGCAGAGGTCACATTGTGAAATGTTCTTCCAAAATTTCCAACACTTTCAGAATTGCAACCAACTTCGAACCGCTCTCACCACGTGACTTCGAACTATCAACTAAAGCAGTGACCAGTCTTCTCTCACATGAAAAAAAATCACTAAGTAATTTCAAGTTTATCCACATTAAAATACCACAGAAAACATTAACATTAAACATTACTAATTGCAGTCAGTGCAATGAGAGTCATGACTGGTTACAGTATTTATTTTTTGAAAATAACGGTGACCATGATACAAGGGAGCTTCTTTGTACATGATTCACTCATATGTTTTACATTTGTAGTTAACCTTTAAAAAGCATACAGCAGAACTGACAGATTTCAGTGTGGCTGTCAGCAGGTTGAAGGCATAAATTCAAACCTGTCAAGGAGAACCTTCAAAAGACTTGTGAATATGAAAGCAGTGGTAACCAACAGGCACAGTAAAAAGAGAAAAGAGTGTATTTAGTCTGGCATAACACAGCTAGAACGAATTCTGAAGCACTGCAGCTTTCTCTGTTTTTCGGTTGAGCAGCAAGAAAATGTGTTCATTTATAAATTTCACAGCTGGTGTATTGAATTTCTGCATTCTGTATCACAGATGAAACGGCTTTCTGCGGACTCTGGCGGAACCTGGAAAGAGCTTATGACCTTCACATTGCAGTTTTTGGGCAATAGGGCTATAGGGAAAAAAATGACCCTCATATTCTTGTTGTCAATGAGATCTACAACCAGAATATGGGGTCCAGTTGTGTGACAGTAAAAGTCTGTGCTTTCTGAGCAAATAATAATGAGCAAATCATTTTTATTTTATAGTAGGTCTATAAAGTGCTACAGTAGGGTGGCTTCTGCACTAAGCAGATCGTATTCCTGGTAAAATATTCAGGCTTAGGGATGCATTCACACTATCTTGTGTCATTATAAAGACAAGAACCTGTCACAGTAATCACCCTGAACATTTTTCCGTTGGCCACTGTCATGTCTCATTGCATACTGAAATAAAAACGCAACGTTTGTGTGCATGTGTGTGCACAGCTTGCAGTTTTGCAAAAACAGATAAGAGGTCGAGCATCCCTCAAATGCATTGTTGACCTTGTTAAGCTTTTTGCTCTGTTTTCTCTCTCTCTCTGACTCTGTCTCTGTCCGTTTGTCTCTCTCCCTCCCTCTGCTCCACCACACTGATGCAAATTGAGTATGACAGTTCCACTGGGTGTTTTCCTTTAGTGGACACTGTGTCCTAACCCCAGAAGGTCTACAGATTTACACTTGTAATAGCTGTCTCCTCCCCAGTCCATGTTTCATTTGTGCGCATGGCTTCGGTTTGAGTTATGTGCATTTTTCATCCGGCTCTTGACTCGTTCTCAGTTTTTTTGGTAGTTTCTTACAAAGTACAGACATTAGCGCCTTTGTTTGGATTGCTGTGCACAGCTTGGGAGGTTGGGATTTCTGTTTAACAAGTGTTTATTTGTGCTAACTGAGGAGTCCAGCTAGGAAAACAGAAGGCAGTGTGCAGGCCTCCTGGGAGAAGCAGAGCTTGCCAGATACAAGAATCACAAATCAGTGATGGAGGGGGGATATGTTGAGCTTTTTCGGCTGTTGCTCTTGGCCAGTGATGGTGTAGATTCTGCCCAGAGAATAAACTACTTAAAGGTGCTAAAGATCATAGAGACCCCGCTGTGTTATTCCTCACATGCTACAGTACACCATCGCTACTATTTATTCAATCTACACAGCATCACAGGCGAGATAGGTGTAACTTTGAGCTGATATTTTTGAAAAGTGAATCACCAATCCTGTTTTTATCTCCACAAGCAACATCACTCCATGGCAATAGAACTGGATGGCAATGTTGATGTTAATCTTAGTCTTTTGGCTAGTCCACCACTTTGGGACATTACATTGGGAACAGCTGCACAAGCCACCAAAGCTAATCGTGCCCACTCAAGACAATGACAGCAATTCTACCATATGTGCCCCTGCAGCTTTCAGAAGCTCTTTGTCTCTCAAAATACCATTTGGTCTATTTTTCACTGGAGCTATGTCAAGCTGCACAGACAAGATGACAAGGGCAGAAAGTCAGACACAGGAAGAGCATAGAGATTCGGTCAAATTTCAAAATAAAAGACACTGTTCAGACAAAATGCTCCTTTTCTGAAATGCTCTCGGTGTTATTGGAATCTCCTTAAATGACAGAAAAAAATCTCATTGGCGATATAACGCCAAAGACACACAGCCGGTGCCTTCCCTGGGTAAAATATATTAAACATTATTGGATTAGACGTTCATGATCACCTTGACTTTTTGGTGAAAATGCAATAAAATCTGCCACAGACAGAACCCAATAAATTGCACTGACATTGGTGATATTAACATTTATCATACACCACTAGTAGTCTGGTTTGTTCAGTAATGGATTTTATTATTAACAACATGCAAGGGTATGATGTCAGGAAACTAACGTGTTAAATTAGAATGGTTAATATGGTAAAAGTCATAATTCTTTGTAATAACCATCCGTAATAAACAGTTAACTGACAGTTAATTAAATATTAGTTATTAGTTTATTTTCTTTACTGTTAATAAAGAAATATGATAATAATAGTGTTTAGAAGTTAGTTAATATTTGGTTTGTAAGCAGTTGTTTGGCTGGTTATTGTGAAGGTGAAAGAGATGTTTATAAAGCATCATAAATAATTAGTAAATACAGTGTGGTGCATCTGTAAACATGATCTGGATTCCTTACTATAAAGTTGTAACTGATATTCATGATACTTGTTTTGGAAAGCATGTTTGGTTATTTGGGTTAAAACACATTGAGTTCAGAGTTAGACTGGTCTCATTACTGTAGTGCTAAAGCACCAACTCTGCAGGACAACTTGTGTGTATCTCTGAGACACTAGCAGCTCTGACAAGGCAGAAACCTTTATTACAAAATAACAAAAACATCTGGGGATCATTAAAAATAAACATATTTTTATATATAAAATATTGTGTGTGCAGATATCATGAGAATGTAATCATCTTTATCTCTTATCAGGTGATACAATACATAAAACATCACAAAATAATACATTATTTTTGTTAATCTAACTAAAAATTATGAATTTCCCTTTGGGATCAATAAAGTTCTTCTTCTTCTTAAAGATATAATTAAAGAAAATATAACATTACTAATGATTAGTAAACATTATTAATTACTAAATTACTAAATACTAAATTACTAAATAGTAGTGACTATTTAGTAACCTTTATGAAGTATCTATTTATATTTTATTAGTGATTAGTGAACATGGATAGATATAAAAAATAGTCACAGTGTTTAAGCATTTTCATTTTAATGCAGTCTTTAGGAGATGTGATTACTGCATTACTTTTTAAAGGTATTGACCCATTACATATACTGTAATTTCAAAGGTCACTTTTCTCTAAGGCACCTGATATTGGATTATAGGTGGATTAGATTATATTTTATACTTGTACACCTTCAACATCTTCAACACCAGAGGCATTATATTTTAAGGTTAGCCACCAATCCCATTTCTGCAAGTACAATATCCCTGGAATGATATTCAGGAAAGGAATTTCTTGAAATCAGTTCATATTTATGCAGAAATGAGCATTTTTGCCACAAGTTGATGACCACAGTTAAGGTAACAGGGATTTCAGAAAACACATGTTTTGTCATTACTTCTGAATTCATATGCTACTTAGGGAATATGTTCCATAGGATTAGATAATGAAGTGCTGATATTTATACCCAAAAGGTCAAACGACAAGTCTGAACTGAAATTAATATAAAATGCAACTTCACTTGTTAGGTGAGAACTAGAACTGTGAACCAGCAATTCTCATAAAGATTAATGCATACAAAAATACTAATCCCCCCCCAAACATATATATATATATATTCAAAACTTGAATTACATCAAGACAGATATTCAAACATATACAGAGAGGATAAAGGTTTGTGGCCACAGATAGTAGTTTTTGTGCTAGAAGGTCCGGTGATCTCAGACAGATAGTTGCTGCTGCCTGGAATCGATGTCTATTGTTTCAACCCATCCACCACCCCAGTATCCACGTACAGGATATACTATCACTCCCTGATTTAACGTGCAACATATTTATTGGAGCGATGCGCTCAGAGCCCAGATGCTAAACTCTAACTGTATTTTTGCTTCTGCAATAAATCATTCCAAATGTGAGCTGACAGACATATGAAATATGAATGTGTCTGAACAGAAAATCAGAGTGTTTGTGAATTATTCACTATTGTGTTACTCCCAGATGTGCAATGACTACCACACTCCCTGTATTACTACTAGCAACTTAATGTACAGTGCCTCCGCTGTGCTCTGACATGTTCTGACAGTACTAGATGATGAAAAAATAGAAAGCAGAGTTCGACTCTAAGTTTTGCTCTCTTGTCTGGAAGCCGATGAAAGCCTCACCGCAGCTCAGTCTGTAGACAGCCTAAATTAATTCCTCATATACGCAGCAGACATTACAGATTGCTTCATATGACATGCCAGTCTCAGGGGTGTAAGTTTTAGTTACCACCTACGAGAAAAAGCAGCAAAGTATGGCAGAGTCTCAGGCTATAGCTTCGCTTCTCTACTGTGAGACTAAACAACCAGGAGCCAACTGGTAGTATCTGTGCTCCAATTTCCCCAACAGTGCCAAAAGAAAATGAGTCACTGTGCTACAGTCAGTTTCCCAACTGATGCCAGTGTGACTATAGGGCTTCCAACTTTCTTAAAGTTACACTGAAGAAACACATTACCACCTTAAAGAAGTTAGAACTCTGCTTCCCCATGTACCCTTATGCAATAATACATAATTTGTTGTCATGGAAATGCTAAGCACAGCTAACTTCATACAAACTTCATATAATGAAACAGAAACTGTCTGGCTGACTAATAATCAAGTAACCATGTATTTCTAGTTTACCCAGCACATCAGTAAATGCACATGCTCGTTCATTTTGATTCATACAGCAGTAAGGTTTGTTTACGGTCTGCAGCCAGAGCAGAATGAATGTTCTCATAATTAGCAGGAAAGTAGCATTAGAGCTCCAAAGAGGTCAGGTACAATAGCTGCTGCCTGAACTGCAGACAAACAAATTACAAAAATGCTAAATAATTTAATGCTGTAAGAAGGGCTGGAAATCGTGATGACACAGGGGGTCTAACAAACACAGACAAACGGCATCAGCATGGAAGAAAATATATGGTATTAGCCAGCGGGAGAAGTCAACCACATTTACCAGGACAGCTGCTAAAAACTGAAGTCTAAAAATGTACTACTGAACACACTCTAAACTGTCTTCCAGTCATTCTGTTTGTAATTCCCCTGTAGTCCAACATGTGCATCTTAATACAACACAACTTAGTAAAAACAAGCAACTGTCTTAGAATAGTGTTACACTTTCCTTAAAAGTGGTTGGAAATTTAACTTTTAACTAAAAAATTTTTCTTTTACATATAAATGAAGTACCTGTAAAAGTAAAGGAATAGAAATTAAGAGAAAGGTTACTCTCACAGTATCATGTGTGTACTGCTTAAATATAAAGTTAGATATGAACTTAGTTATGAAGTGTATGACAAACCTCTACTGAGTCATTAGGTCTGATTATAGCCCTACATGGTCATATAATAAATGTCTCCCCTATATAAGCAGGACGCCGGGACCTGACGAGAGCCTGAATGAGAGCTGAGCTGGAGGCACACAGCTGGGAAGCTGCCCGCCGCACCAGAAGGACTTCCTGGAGGCTTTCGATAACGAGGCGGAGGCCTGCTGGTGGCCGCCGAAGGAGTGGGCTCGGTGGCTGTTGCCGTTGCTGGCAGGGGAGGCGCGGGCGGCGGTTCGCAGCCTCTCTGAGTCGGAGGGGATGGATCAGGTGGTTCTCGGGCGGTTCATGGAGGGGCTGCCAGCGGAGGAGGCGGAGTGGGTCCACGGACACCAGCTGGCTGGTCTGCTCAACGCAATCAAGCGGGCGGAGGATTACCGAGCCGGGTGGCCAGAGCGCACCATGGCGCGGCCGCAGCCGGCGGCAGGGAATCGGCCGATCCCGGCCCCACGGAGGGGGCCCCAAGTGGAGTCCACACCTCAGCCCACTGACCATGTTTTGTCTGCTGTCCCCCCACAGGTCCTGGCGTCGTGGCCAAGCCCACAGGGGGTCGCACAAACGCCGCGGCAGGAGTGCTGGAGGTGCAGGCGGCCGGGACACCTGCGTCGGGAGTGTCCGAAGATGGAGGTGGGACAGGTGTTCCGTATCGCTGGCCCTCTGACATCCTCCCCCGGTCTAGGAGGGACGTACAGCATTCCAGTAAGGTGCCAAGGAGGTATACGCCAGGCCTTGGTGGACTCGGGCTGTACACAGACCCTGGTCCACCAAAACCTGGTTCGACCAGGGGCATTGTTGGAGGCAGAGTGGGTTGAGGTTAAGTATGTGCATGGGGCATTCACAAGTATCCCATAGTGCCGCTGGAAATTAAACATAAGGGCAAAACGCATAGAGTGAAGGCCGCGGTTAGCTCCCGCCTGACGCATCCCCTAATTCTGGGTACAGATTGGCCGGGGTTTTATAATCTGTTGGGGCAGTGTGTGGGGATGCGTTCACGACCGATAGGGACTTGTAGTGTTTGCACTGTGCTCAGTGGTGACGTGAGGTCATCCGACGCTGACTCTGGGGAGGAGGAGATGGCAGGGCCTTCTCGGGAGGCCCTGTCGGCTCCAGTGATTCACTCCATGGGAGATTTCCCACTAGAGCAGTCTTGAGACGATACTCTACGCTCAGCCTTTGACCAACTGATGAAAATTGATGGTCAACTGGTGTGCCCTGACGTAGCGCTAACCTACCCACATTTTGTACTGATTAAAGACCGGCTGTATCGAGTGAGTCGTGACACTCGCAGAGGCGCAC
>VUQS01055115.1:0-11470 GCA_015108495.1 Heterochromis multidens | reverse complement strand
GGATCAGTGTATGTACAGGTAATCCTCATGAGCCCTGTGTAGCATTGACTGGATATAGAAGATTTATGTAGCCACACAGATTTAATTTCAGTTCAGTTCAATTCATACATCACCAAATCACAACAACAGTTGCCTCAAGGTGCTTTATATCGTAAGGTAAAGACCCTACAATAATACAGAGAAAACCCCAACAATCAGACAACCCTGTATGAGCAAGCACGTAGCGACAGTGGGAAAGAAAAAACTCCCTTTTAACAGGAAGAAACCTCCGGCAGAACCAGGCTCAGGTAAGGGCAGCCATCTGCTGCGACCGGTTGGGGGTGAGGGGAAGGAGACAAATTTGTTTGTAAAGTCCTGTTTTAAAGCCTCGGTTTTAGCATTTTGGCCACTGATACGTGTTTATTATCATTTGGTGTTTGATATTAGGGAAAACAGACATATTTAAAGATATAATTAAATACAGAACAAATCAAAAAGTTTTGAAACATTTTTTTAGGTTTCTGAAAACAGAAAGACAATCCTAAGCAGTGAAGATTTTGCTGAGAATCTGCAAAAGTTGTGTGCTCTGAACATCATGTTGTGGAGCTTAAAAGCCATTTGTGACACTGATGCTGAGGCATTAGGATTGGGTGATATAGCCTCAAACTTATATTTCAAGAAAATTTGCGATAACAATATTTCTGATGAAAGAACTTTTTAAAATTCTTGCTGCTTGTAGGCAGCAGAATTTATAACCAAGTAAATGAAGGGCATTTTCCACTCTCCTTTTTCAAATGAGCTGCTGTCAGTAATTACAGTCTACCTAATTTGAAACAAGGTGCTGCAGCAGCAGCATTTTAGTGCAATAACAGTGACAGCATACAGTTATGCTCAGAAGTGTACATACACTCATCATGGACATGAATGTCATGGTAATTTTAATGATTTCTTTGAACTGTTCTTTTTCCAGGGTTGCCATGCTGTAAAGCCGGGTCCGTGCCAGGAAACCAACCAATTTAAATGAACTCTCCCAATTGTGCCAAGAAGAGTGGTCAAATATCAGCCAGAATTATACCAGAAACTTGTTGATGGCTACCAAAAGTGTCTGGTTGAGATGCAAATATTAGTGCGGGTGTATGTATACATTTGAGCCTGTATGTATAACTTTTGACCCTGTGTGGATTAGAGAAAATCCAAAATAAATTTGAAGTTGTGACCCAATTCTTGTTTCTTTAAAATCATTAAAGATGTATGCTGTACAATCATTCCACCCTGGAAAAACAACAGTTTTTATGATGATGTGGATACCAGCTGGAGGAATGCTGCTTAGTTGTGTTGACTAGGCGAATCAAAGTTTTACAGTGGTGTATTGGTAAAGTCAGTGGAACTTTCTAGAAAATAAAAGCATGAATCACTCTCCATTTGTGCAAACTATAAAATTAAGTCGCGCATGCACCTCTGTCCATGTACACAAACAAACAGATCCCAAATCCACGAGATGTCATGATGTTGTGCTTCATTAGAGAATGAATACTGTATCTGTTAGCGTGCTAGACAATCACATGTTTGGATTTTGTTTCTGAATGGAGTTTGGATGCCTAATTTGTAGCCTTAATGTAGAGTCTTCATGCTCGCCCTTCGATTTGTTGTTAGACTTGTCCAGAGAAATCACTAACCAACAATTGCTACCAATTACCAACTTTGCATCAGACTTGAAAACTTTATAAATACTTAATTAAAAAAAAAAGAAAAAAAAAAGAAAAAAAAAAAGACGACTCCTTTGTAGTGTCAGTGACTAACCGTGTGCACGTTCATGAGCGAGTATAATCCAGGCTTTAGTCAGGACTTGGCTCAGTTTAACCTGCAGGAGACTGAATGATCCTGTGTTTTTCTAACAAGTCTTGAGCAGCATAAGAGTCACCTACACCCTGTAGAAACTTATAGGGAACCCTCTGTGATTTTATTACAATTTGCAAAATGAGGAAGAAAGCTTCAGTTATTTCATGTCAGTGACCTCTTGACAGCATCCCAGGCACATGACAAAGTAAGCTGTCCCCAAAAACAGAGTGCCACTTCGCTCTTTTCCGCTTTTTTTCCACAATTTCTGGCCAAACATGTGACGGCACTGCAAACTTCTTGTTCGGACTCTCAAACATGATTTTTAATTTCAAGGATGACATGAACTAACAGAGCAAAATGTGGAATACAACCAAATGCTGATGCTGTGCAAAATCAGAAAGAAGCAGCACCGAGGAAAGGCAACTTTAAAGTTTGACTCACCGTATGAGCTAAATTTTATTTTCAAATATCCCCAATCAGAATAACATGGCTGCATTTCAACATAGCCAGCAGAAATAATAATATAGCATGATGTGCAGAACTTCAAGGTTTTATATTACAGTATGTATTAAAAAAATAGAATCTGAGAAATTATGTTTTTAATAGATAACCATTTGATTTAAAACAATTTAATTTTAACAGTAGTAAAGGAATTTACACACTGGAGGAGATAACTTTCCAGCTGAGACTGGAAAATACTCAAATCTTAAAATATGTCAGCGAATCTAGTACGGATGTCTGCGTGCCTGCCAATTTCCTATGACCACGGAGACTCATCTGTGGAGAGACTGCACTACAAAGCACCAACTACACATGCATTCTTCAAGTGGACTTCAAAGAAGTACAACAGGAGTGACTACTGGTCTGTGGCATCTGCAGCTGTCTGTGTCCATGTCCACAGCAGAGTATAATCCCTTCCTTAGACTGATGGTTAACCTGTTAATGCAGCAGATAACCAAAAATCTTTCAGAAGTAGATACAAGCACCAAAATTTGCATGTTTGTCTGGAGGCAGTTGTTTGAAAAAAATTCCATAAATCACTTGAATTTTCAAGATGGACACCGTTTTCCAAGATCATTTCCAGCTATTTTACTGCAGGGTTGTTGTTTCTGGACTGTGGGGGAGTCAGATTTATAGTGTCTTGTCTTATTTTACTGATACCAATGGGAGCAACATCTATGAGCCAGTACTTTGCACTACCCACAGTTTATGATTGGTACAAAGAGGCTTCCGAGTAACTTCAGACTCGGAAAGTATTAAGTTATCTGTCGCGCTACAGTTCGCAGTGATAGAGAAATCATCTCAATTTATATGACAGGCAGGTTAATGGTGATGTCACTGGTAAAAGCTGCAGACTGTACATAAAAGATGGATGTAGCCACTGCGATATCACCCACTGGTTTGCAAAGCTCTGTTGTGAAACCTTGAGCTGAGTGCAACAAATAAGGGGTGAATCTGACTGAGAAACTAATATATGCTCATATGGTAGCAAATTGTCAGTCTTAAGTTAGCCTTTCCATGAATCATTTTATCATCGACTTCTTTACAATCATACTTTTGTTTACAACCAGAGGAGTCACCCTCCTGGTGGCCATTAGAAAGAATGCAGGTTGAACACACTTCAGGACTAGCTTCACTTTTCAGACCCAGACTTTTCAGAAGGTACGTCCATTTTATAACCAATCTAATCTATATCAATTAGGACTGCTGAAATCAGCGTTATTACATCGTATTTTGTCATTCTTACTGAATACATTTGTGCAATAAACAAAAAATTAAAAATATACATCTTGGAATTTATTTTTTTTTTAATGAGATTATACATTTATTTGGATATACATTATGCATTTTCTAACTTATTTAATATTGTGTTCACTGGCCCTAGGATTGCACATCAGTCTTTTTGTGCATGGCCCCTGACAAAGAATAAAACTAAATATGCTTGTTTTTGTACCACAGTACTTTAAAGATCAAAAACCAAACCTGAGCAAATTAAACCACACTTGAAAAAAGTAGCTCTCAGAATACTTTTATACCTATGTGTGTAAACTTTAACACCTTATTCTGGGCTGAAACACAAACCACACTGCTTCCACTTCTTATAACAGCCGCTGCTCTCATTGTACTGAAATCTTTTTTGCAGGAGCGATAACGTCCACCCGCCACCCTCCCCCTGCTGAACTTTTAGCAGCCTCTCAAGAGCCAACGTTGATGGGCCATAAAATCCAATCTGCAAACTGTGACCACTTCAAGGCTCCTGCAGTTAATAGTAAAACTCCTTGTTAATAAAATAGAACTTTTACAAGAGTGTTGCCGTCTCTTGTTAAGCTTGCTTACATTTGATTTAATCGTTAACGAGCTGGGCAAAGTTTCCACAGTGGAAATCTAATAGAATCTCTGCTTCTTAAAAAAAAAAAAAAAAAAAAAATCTCAGTTTTAATAAAGTGACTGCAATGCCTTTGCAGCAGGTGTCTCAGCAAACTGCAACAGTGGAAAAGTGCTGCCACAACAGGAGGACACAACTGCCTGTGCAGCTGGGGGACCATCTCAATATGATCTTTTGAAACCCGCCCCATACATGGCATCATGTTGCCTTGGACTTCGGCGAGAAAACAGGAGCAGGAGCCATTTCTGTTACAGCGGCCACTAAGATTTACTAAACCCCTCACTCTCAGCTGATTTACAGCAGCAGCAGCAGCAGCCGCCGCCGCCGTCAAAAGGGAGATTTCCAAAATCTCTCAGCCATATTATTTCCAACAACATTCACATGCAGATTTGGTTGCTGCGGGGGTTTGGGCTGTTAGAGACCCTTTCAGCTGCTCAAACACAAAGAAGCAGAAAGTGGAGACAGAAGGGGGGATGGGAGGAAAATAAATCTCCCCAATACTGGGCCCAAAAAAGGGGGACAGGTTGAGACATGTTTTGAGTGCAAAACGGAAGAAACAGGATCGCGATAACGCCTAAAATTTCATCTTTGGCAGATGGTCAGTGTCCTTTCTTTTCCCCAACGTGTCCCAGAAAGCAATGAATGTCTGGCCCAAAAGTGGGAGTCTTCTTTAGCTCATGTTCAGCCTTACTGATGCGCCTGACTCTGTATGAGTGTGAGATTATATGGGCCACAAGTTGGGTGTGTTGGCATTCAGGCTGCATCAGACCCACACAACACTTTCCAGTGCTGCAACAGAGCTGAAAGTGCCATGAGTAGCCCAGATGCAGCCCAAATGTGACTCCTACGGATTATGAAAATAAGGTAACTGTGATTAAACAAATACTTCTAGCATTAATTTTCTCTAGAATTTCACTCACAGTTGTGCTCAGCTCAAGCCAAGATGACAAAAGGAGAGACTTTTGACCCTTCAAGAGGAGGTACATTTCTGCAGGTGATCCTGTGGAAGGATCATCAACGCTGGTGGCTTTTGTCAGGGGTCTCTCATCCAGGCACGCTACAAAAAGGTGTCAGTTGGTGGCTTCAGCTCCCCATCACTCCCCCCATGGCTACCGTGTTGCTCTCATGAGGCGCAGGAGTTCAGTCCTGCCTGGGCCTATTGCTGCCACCCTCTGAGGTTGCTTGGAAGTGGCAACGCCCACTAGTTTGGATCCAACTCCCCATCAAACGACCCTGTGTCCTCCACCACAACTACATCTTAATGGAATGTTAATGAATAATTGTGTTATGCAATCAAGATCACAATTACTGACCAAAATAATGGTTAATAAGGTTTATGTCATCAAGCAGAAGGTACCCCACATAGTCACATTTGGGCCAAATCAGGGCTACTTTTGCCTTTTTATACTCATTAATGGCACTGAAAATGTTGCTGTCCCAAAGGTCATGAGGTTGGCTCAACATGGGTTATTCCAAGTTTGTTTAGTGGCCCAGATGCCACAAATGAAAAAGCCATTTTGGCTGATATAAAGGTGGACCATGGGCTGATTCAAGGCAGCCAGAAAACTGCAAATATGGGCCACATTTAGGCCAAACAGTTTATTTCAGCACTCTTCTTCCTTGGTGAAAGAGTTTCCTCCACAGAGTTCAGATTACACACTCAGATAAATGGAAAGTGAAAGGTCATAAAACTCTCACAGTCCAAGATAGTGAACAAACAGTATGGCATGGGGCAAACATAAAAATTACAGGAGTGTTGACTTACTGTGGTCATTCAGCGCTGATGGGGGAAACCACAGAGGTCAGTGGCACCGGTTTTTGGTAAAGAAACTGCCACAGTGACAAGAAATTGTAAATGGAACACCAAGCACTGCAGATTTTAAGACCTGAGATCACAGATAGGACCTCCACACCCTCATAATCTGCTTTAGATACAGTGTCAAGTTTACAAGCAATAAAATAATTATCCTCATTAGCCATGGACAGCAGGACCCCACCAAAGATAATAACAGGATTTAATGATAATTATCACAAATGTCTTCATTTAAACTTTTAAAAAAGCCAGAAAAATCAGGTTCAGTAGTGGATTCATATATTGGACTAAACTGGGCCAAAAACATGAGCCAGAGTCCGACAGCAGCTCATTAATCAGGCCAGGAGGTCTGTGTGGTAAACGCTTACAGACCAGCTGAGGCTCAATAAGCACTCAAGTGTCACCTCTCCTCTAAACAGGAAGTCATCTTCATGCATCTGTGAAACAGTTCAGGAATTCAAAGGGAAACTTTTGAATGAAGGTGTCCATACCTCTAAGATTCTCTCCAAATCCCTTCTGGACAGGCACGGGTATTCCTCCAGTATTTTGTGCTTCTGGTCCTTGTACTGCTCCACAGCCTGCTTCCAGTTGGGCTCCTCCAGGACCTGAAAAATGGCTGCCCCGATGGACAGGTAAAAAATGATGGCAGAAGTCAACAAAGGACCTTTATCTACCATACTTCTGCACAAAGGCTCAGAGAGCGCGCGGGACGAGGGAGAAAGAGAGAGGGAGTTGGGTGGGGAGGGGGGGCAGATAAGAGCAGGAGCCGAGGCTATGCGGAGTTCATTCTCTGCAAGTTTACCAAAAGTTTCCCAGAAAGAACAGCTGACAGCATCGGACTCCAGACGTGAAAGCCTTTAAAAGTGGCTCAAAAAGTTGGGTTTGAGCGCTTGCGCGTGGAGCTGCAAGAGGCGTAAATGTGTCCACGTGCGCAACCAGAGGTATACTGAGCGCTGAGAGCAGCAGAGTGCAACTGAAGAACAGCGGGACCGAGCACCGCCCATAAGTGAAGAGCGGAACTCCCACTCTCTAATCCGCTTCCTTCTTTCCCTTTTTTTGGCTACAGGTGCACCGCTGAAGACGTTTTACAAATCCAAACCTTTTTAAATTGGAGAAGCTGCAGGCAAAGAGGGTGAAAATTATTAATAGATCAACAGAACAGGGGCGTTTCCACGTTTTTTTTTTTCAACGGGGTGGCCAAGAACACGGCAGGAAGGGGGCCCACAGGAAATCAGTTTAGAAAATTAGTGTAGAAAAACACTGGCTACAGTTTTCAGGGTCGTGTGCAGCCCTGTGCCCTCACACAGATGATGTTCTGTTAAAAAAAAAAACAAAAGAAAGAAAAAGGAGCTGCAGTCAGTGCAGAAAGAAGAATTAATTTGCAGTTGCTGAAGTTTTCTAATGAGATAGGCTATGTCTTTTTTTTTCCAGGTATTTCCTGCTTTTATTGTCCTACTTGTGCCAATGCAAATGTATACCTGATATGCGTGAGTTCAATGTGGTGAGCGCTGTTACCAAACAACAAGAGGGTTCAAGACTGGCTAAGGCTCTTCTGTTTGGAGTTTGCATGTTCTCCCTGTGCAGGTTTTCAATTTCCCCTGCCTTTGAAAATCATGTCAGGGTAATGCTGCCTGTTACAGCCCAGGAAGAGATTCTGGTTAATTAAAGTAAAAAAAAACAGCAACTTGCTTTTCTTATAGTTGCTTTGGACAAAGACATCCGATACAATTAAGAGTGGTGAAGTATCAGCTTGTTCTAAAACTAAACTAATAATGAAAACCAGGTGTGAAATTTTTTTTTAGTTAACTGAAATAAAATGAAAAACTAGACTGGAAAAAAGAATTAAAAAGATAAAAACCATAAAACAATACTGTGTGCTTACAAAACAAACTAAAATAAAATAAAAATAAACAGCAAGGGTCAGATTCTTCTCATTAGCCATCAGGAGGCTTCAGTGCAAATGTTTTTATTGAGTCATGTCAACTTGATACAAAAGGTTATGGTTTTATTTTAAGACCTGTTCTGAACTTCTTCAATCTGCCCCTGACAAATGTTATCAACATTATAATGAAACAAAAAACTAAAACTGACACTGAAGCTAGAAAAATAGAGTAAACTGAAACTGTCTGTTCAATGTTCAAACAATAAAAACTAAACTGAAAGAAAAAAAAAAAGAAATCCACTCTGGATAACAGAAAGTAAACTTGATAACGAGTAGCAAGAATAAAAAAAACAATTCTTTAAATACAGTTAAAGTGGTCTTTGTTGTCATATTGTTTTGCTCTCTGTCCCTGCATTCAATCCAGCTAAAAATGACTTCTTTATTCCATTTATACAGACTAGTTTTGGAGGATTTTACATGGTGTTTGGTGTTTTTGTCACGTAATTGTAATTGTCATGACAAGGGCCAGCTTTGCAATAAAGTCCATATTCAAGTTAAATAAGCTTTCTACCAGCCTAATCACAGGTCACATCATATCATACACTTAAATATTCACCCAAAGCCTTTATCAAATAAATAAATTGATGACTGAATCATTGCATATACAATTTGCATATTAATGATCATGAAACTGACCTCATGGCCCATTGTTAGTCAGTTGTGCTAGTTTCTGGCATTTTGCAAATGTACTGCTTATAAGGTTGGGGAAACCTGCAGTCAGCTGAGACTGAAGAAGTCACTTGGATCACTACGTCCAGATGAGCAGAATCAACTTTCTGGGATTTCCTTACCTGGATTATTGAGTATGCATCAAGGCAGTCTTAGGGCAGTTTTCCCCAGTCTTGTGTCCATGCACACCAAATTAATATTTTCCATTTTTGAAGAGTTCAAGAAGTCCACATTTGGAGGTTGGAGGGGTTAGTGTTGGAGTGAATTATTTTGCAGCCACAGACCCAAGTTGGAATCATACACATCACAGAATTTTCACTTCATTTGTATTGATATTTTTTTATATGTCATTCATTAAAATATGTGACTTGGTAGCTTCATTTTTCAGCCCTGGAGATGGATGCTTGGCTCTGAAGCCTAAGCCACAACCCCTAATGTGGGGTTTCTTCTTGCTAGTGTTGGTTATTCAATGTTATTTCTTTACACCGGGGGCAAGAAAAGCATGAAATTTGTAGACGTCTTAAATGTGGTGTGCTATGATTTAAAAGTGAGCTCCTCTGCTGCCTCGCTGTAAAACCAGAAGTCTGGTTTTGGGAGTTGTTTTTTTTTTTTGTGCTGCTGCAAAACTGTCTCAGATCTGATGCAATTTGATTTTCTTTTTGCACCACCACAATGCCTATGTAGGCCTGTTTTGACACGTTTAAATATGCAGTCAGCTCTGGTTGAAATAAGCTTTATAAACTACTGAAAACAAATTGGATCTGAATGCATCTTTGTCAGGCTTATGGTCTTTCTTTACAATTTTTCCAGGAGGTGACTCCCCCGTCACCTCCTGGAAAAAGAGCCAGCACAGCCTAAAGACATTAAAGGAGGACTCTGTCTAGAAACACGCAAAATTACTGTTTTGAAGTGAACCTAAATATTTTAAGGAAGGACGTTCTTGTATATACTTAGTTTAAGTGTGTTAATGTAAAATGTCAGCGGTGTTCTTTGACATGATGAAGGAGTTTTTTTTCTGCTCTTCATTACCATATTTCATTGCATCCGTATAGAAATCGAACACTTGCACAGCCAGCCTGCACAAAGCCGTACAGTCAGCCAGAGATTTCACACACTTCCACATGTTACGTGGTGAGAAAAACACCAATGCAGAGGTTTGGCAATCATTCAATAAGTATATTCAACATTTGTTATGTTAGGACACTTAATGTATCATACTCTAAAATCATTTTAACTTTTAACTGCAGAAAGAAAAGCTCGAAAATGTGTCTGAGTCAAGCAGCCTAAAAATAAACTGAGTTTATACCTAACTTGTACTTGCTGGAGCATAAAACCAAACACACTCAGAGAACAAAAAAAGCCTAAAGCAAGCAGTGCATGACTGATCCTGATGCAATACCTTATATTCATTCAAGCCGAACTCAAATAGTCAGTATAAGTAAAAAACTTACCCTGCTTTTACCACAAGCTCAGTAAGGTCATGCAACAACTGTTCCCATCTGACCATCTCAGAGTGACTGTTTATCTTGATTACAGGTCATCCTAGTCCTTTTTTTTTGTTTTTAAGTATTTTTGAGCCCTCATAACTAAAGCAAGTTAATAAATAAGTAAAGGAACCACATGAAATTGTCAGGGCTGAAAATCACATTTAAGCAACCACCATTTTCAGTGATTTTGAAAACTTCTTCAGAACCCTTGATCATTTTGATGGAGTCCTGTGAAAAACAAAGTGCACCTCACGATTCAAAAGCTTGTAGAACCACCACCAGAAGTCTTGTGGTTTGTTCAGATTCAACTTTACAAACCTAAGCCCTGCTGCCGTGTTCTTTTTAGAGAGAAGAGGCTTTCTTCTGGCAAACCTTCCAAACGAGCCATACTTGTTCAGTTTTTTCTAATTATATTTTAACATATGACATGCTAACAGAGGCTTGTAGAGTCTGAGATGGAGCTCTTGGGTTGTTTGCAGTTTCTTTGAGCATTGCACAATCTGACCTTGGGCTGAATTTGGACATCCGTTTCTGGGAAGATTGTGGCATTATTTTAAGATACGTTTGAATGCTCCAGACAAGCAAACTGACCAAATGTCTGCTTTTATAGAGGTGCTCATATTTGATGATGATGAATTAAGTATATTTAATTAGCAGCACCTGGCTGCTACTCTTTTAATTCCTAAGGGTGTACTTTGTTTTTCACGACTGCATGCAGACACATGAACTCTTTCTTTTTCACAGGATTGCATGTCCAAACTATTATATAAAACATGTGAACACCAATGATGTTTCTCCATTTCACACTCATAAGCTACATTCATGAGTGTTAAAACCAATTTAATAATTTTTAGTAGTTTCTTCATCTTCAGCTATTCATCTTCACTTCTTTATTTGCATGTCTGGCACTTATTGTCCTGATTAACAGTATCTTTTCCCACACCCTGAGGACATACAGTATGCAGGCCACACCTGTCAAACAGGTTCAGTTATACAGGTGGATATCTTCAAAAGGCACGTACATTACATAATTGTTTCTGTCTGTAGTGGAATTTTTTGAAGTGGTAAAATCTGCAAAACCAAACAAATAAAATGTCTTTATGGCTTTGAAGCACATGACTTCATATGAGCATGTTAAACCTGCATGTTCTGCAAATAGAAGCAGAGGCAACACATTTTCTCACGTATTTAAACTTAGCACAAAAAATAATAAATTTGTGTTTCTTTGTTGTAACAATACTTCTTGGCAATAAATCTTATACTGTTGGAAAGCCTGTTTATTTCCCCTTAAATGGTGCCACATTTGTAAAGAAAATGAATTTGTGGGTTGAGCAGCAGAGTTGAGTATGTGGGTT
>VUQS01055112.1:0-14699 GCA_015108495.1 Heterochromis multidens | reverse complement strand
GGCCTGTTTTCCTGCTGCTCGGGAAGTGCTGGGGGAGAGCTAACGGTGGCTAAGCTAGCTTGGTCCGCACCGACTACAGGGGCCTGGCTAGCTACGGGATTTTCTAAGGTGCGGAGCCGAGTCTCCAATTCACTGAGCCTGGCCTCCAGAGCTGCAAACAAGCTACATTTATTACAGGTATCATTACTACTAAAGGAGGCCGAGGCGTAACTAAACATCTTACACACTGAGCAGGAAAGTGCAGGTGAAGAAGCCATGCTGCTAGTGACTCAGCTACGAGCTAAGCTAAGCTAGTGAATCCTTAAAGGCAAAATGAATAAATACTGAATAAAATCAGCAGGTGATTCAGCAGAGAGAGCTTTAGATAAAACACGTGAAGATTACACTATGAAATAAGTGTTTATCTAGAGGTTTTTAATTAAACAGGCTACACAGATAAGCTACACAAACACCGCAGTGATGCAACAGGAACAGGAAGTGATACAATACCGCAACAGGAACAGGAAGTGCCATGTGTTGGGTCATCTGCACTGTTGGTTAGCTGTGGTTTGATCCACACAAGAATCAGTTTTCCTCCATTATTAACCTTATTACAGTCAATCAGGGCCTTTGATGTGATACGCTCTCATAATTCCTACCATCCACAAACTGTGCATGGAGCCGAAGGTATTCCTTCTCCAAGCACGTGTCTGGATCAAAACCTTCCCTTTGCAAGGATGTTTTATAAATTAAACTATTGAATAAGGGGCAAAGAGAGACAGAGATCATTTATATAAGCAAAAGTCTCTGTTTCTATTTTTTATTTGTACACTTACACAAAGCCCTAAAATAAATGGATTGTATACATAAGCCATATTTGTGATGAACACTCTCACATTTTAGTGTGTGTCTCTCTGGCAGCCAGTGGGCCGATTGTGTTGAAAGTGTTGACACAAATCTCATAAGCTGCTTAAATATTAAAATCTCATGACTCATTTGTTTCAAGCACAAAGACAAATACATTTTGTCTTCACTGAAAGCCTGAGCGAGCACCTAAAAATATCTCCAGGTACTTCAGAAATGACATAATTTGTTTAATAAAATAAATTTCTGGATTCACACACTGTTTTGAGTCTGAGGATTTCATCCCGGTAACTAACAGCAGTCAGGGTACTGTTGGCTAGCACATGGAGGTCTGTGCAAACCTCCAAGGCCTCTTCAGACCATCACTGACCCACTGCTGAGCTGGTCGTGCTGGATGATGTTGCATAACATTCGCCACGGCATCTCCAGACTCTTTCGCGTTCAGTGTGAACCTGCTCTCATCTGTGAAGAGATGACAAAAACCGTGGTGGGCCTGCCAGTTGTAATGTTCTCTGACGAATTCCAGTCAATCTGCAAGGTGCTGGACTGGCCTAAAGGACATCTAGCCCCTGTGCCACCCTCACTGAGTCTCTTTCTGACAGTTTTGTCAGAAACATGCACGTGTAGCCTGCTGGAGGTCATTTTGGAGAGCTCTTTTAGTTTTTCTCCTGTTCCTCCTTGCACAAAGAAGCAGATACTGGTCCTGCTGCTGGGTTGATGCCCTTTCCAGCTCTCCTCGTGTAACGGCAAGAATCCTGCATCTCCTCCACACTCTTGAGACTGTGCTGCAGGACACAGGAAACCTTCTTGTAATGGTATGTATGGATGTGCTATCCTGGAAGAGATAGACTGCCTGTACAACCTGATCGGGCTGCAGGTACCATTTTATGCTACCAGCAGTGACAAGGGCACTAACAAAAAGCAAATCTAGAGAAAATTCAGTCAGTCAAAACCATTACCTTTTTGGGGGCTGTCTTGTTGTTGCCTCTCCAGTGCACCTGTTGCCACTTTCAGTTATACCAAAGCAGGTGAAATGCATTCACAATGGCTTATTATTCCTAACTGGACACATTGATATCCCTGAATTTTTACTGACTTTGTGTCACTGTGATGAGTTCCCTTCATTTATTTGAGCAGTGTACATCATTTCCGAGTAACAGCTTAAATGTTTTATTAAGAAATTGATATACAGAAAATTTTTGTCTTTAAATGTTGAAAAATGTTTTTTTTTTCCTCTTCTTCTGCATCGTGGCTCTTCCAGGGATGATGAGCTCAGTGCTGCTGTTCGACAAACTCATCCCAGCGCTGTCAAGAAAATCATCACCTCTCCATCTGCCCATGGAGAGCAAGAAGAAGGCATGAGCGTTGCAGGGCGGTGTTTTTCAGGTGGAGAAGGTGTTTCTGACAGACAGAAAGAAGTTTCTGCTCAGAAAGAAGGAAAAAGAAGAAGAATACCACATATGCACTTTTTTTGAAGGGATACCAGAAGCACATCTAAGAGTTAGAGTTAAACACAAAATTAGCTTTTAAACTTAAAAACAGGGCACTGGCAAATTTAGACGCAAAAACTTTACTTTCAGTCAAACTTTCAACAATTTGTAATCCTCAGTCAACACTGACCTTTTTTAAGGGTTGCTAAAATATTATTTGCATGATTTTTTAAAAGACTGGAACCACACAACTGATATAAACTACACAGATATGTTGTTGTAAGTCCTGTAAACAAGTATTATACAATAACATACACTGAGCCAGGACTTATTTTATGTTATAAATATTTCTTTTAGGCTAATACACTAATCTGTCAACTGAAAAACTGATGATGGAAAGCTGAGAATGAGATGTAGGATAATATTATAATGACAACCTTATCAGTGTGTCTTTAAACAAAGGATCTGTGAATCATGTCATGTTTTTACCCAGTATGACATTTCTGAGCCATGTACAGTGTAAGAGTGTACTGAACATGTCTGTTAGTTTTTGCACAAATGCAATTAGTGCCTTTGAGCTCTCTGTAAAAACTGTAAATGCAAATAAAGCTGTGTAATGAGTGCTGATTGGTTGGTTCTTTGACCCTGGGAGGGTTTGTACAGTAACTTTAGTATATTCAATGAAGACATAACATTTTTAGCTTCATACTATGAAAACTGTCCAAGTTACAGAGGGGTGGTTTGAAATTTTGCACGTTTCAAATTCACCTTTTTTTTCCCCCAACGTTTGTGCCCTCGTAGCTTAATGAGCACAGAAAACCTTTGGACTGAAAAACACATCTAAGCTCTGTTAGAAACTGGAATCAAATCAGTTTTAGACCAAATTCAAGTGTCACAATCTAAAGACAACATTTGTTTTTGTTCAGCTAGATTGTCCTCTATAAATAAAACCAAATTTGAACATCAGTATCATGGGATATATCATAGTTTCAATAAACTGCACCAGTTTAATGTCTTTGATGTAGAGTAACAGAAACAAGATTCTGTACCCTGGATGTTTGATCTGTTTTCTGAAGAAAACTTCAAAAAGTGCATTAAAAACTTTCAAGGGTCATATCACTATGTGGGATAGGTGGCTGCTCAAAAAAAGCATATGAAACATCTCCTTTTTACCTAGCTGTGATTTCTTCTGTGTCACAATGATTTTCTAATTTTGTCATATTTTAAAACTTCCAACTGTACCTTATGGCTGTGAGTAGTTTGGTCATATGACACTGAAAACAACTTTAGGTACTGAAGAAGTTTGCCAAAATCCTTGTACTTTGAGCAGGCAGAAGGGCCTCGATCGTACACGGTCTTAGAATTGATGAGCAGCAGATGAGGACGCTGCGCTAAAAACGAGTATCTGATGTTTCAGTCTAAAGTTTAGTTAAGTGGGTAAAAGCAACATGCATCCTAATAAGAAAATGATCACAAACTAAACAGACAATAAAACAACAAACTGTGACGAGTGCATCCACTGATCCTTACAGATGTCCTCAATGGAGGACTAAAACTGCCAAATTAATGATTAATTACTCTGTAAAGAAATTAAAATGCCATTAAATACAACAATTATTAAAACTATATGAAGGTATGAATTCATTAAAAAAAATGTGATATTAACTCATAAACGTGAATTCAGTTTATTATTTGCCTAATAAATAAAAATTAGGGCTGCAACAATTCATCGAATACTAGAATACTTGATTACTTAAATAATTGATAGCTGTAGCCCTAATAACATCATTTTTAGTTTTAAATAAGTTTTTGACAGATTTCTAAAATACTTGTTTTTGTCAGGAGTCTGATAAATTGTATTTATTATTGAACTTTTAAATTTGATCTATTTTAATGTTTCTGTATGCATTTCTGCTTCATTTCCCTGCATAAATCAGGGAAAATTATATATAAATAACAATATAATTACCTTGCCATGTATAAAAATAGAAAAAGTAAATGAGAAATTAAACTAATAGAGGAAATAATAGAAAAACAAGTGTATCAAGGACCCAATTAAAACAGAAATATTAATCTATGTCACGTTTCTAAATTTATACTAACACTTATTTAAGGGACATCTGTAAATTGCAGCTCCAAAAACAGGCTCTGCATAGTTTAGAAAGAAGTCTTTCAGTTATGAGACCCAGATGCTGCTTCCATCTTTTTTATACAGTTTATGATCAAACCATATTGGAAATTTTGCTGACATCGTGTGGCAAAAAAAAAAAAATTAACTATTTAGCCACACATAAAAACAACAGGAACAAAAACAAAGTCTGACGATCATGTCAGCTAAAATACTTTAAAAATACACAGTGCAGCAGAAAACCTGTTAGAGGGAAATCTTTCACAAGTGGATACAAAAATTGGCTCATGCACTCTTTAATGATTAATGTTTCGACAAAGCCCATTAAACATTCAGATCCATCAGTATGTGTGATAGTTAAAAAGCGTCTAGAATAAAGTTCCGTAGATTTCTCAGTGAGAAGTGCTACATATACAAACCCTGTAAAAAAAATGATGGAATCACCACTTGGTGAACATAAAAACCTCAAACTGATGCAGTGTTTGAAATTCTGTGATACATATTGAGATGGAAAAATTTTGGTGCTTCTATCCACATCGATTTTTACGTTTATCTGCTGCACTAACAAAAGAAAAGTTTGCCAGCAACAGTGAAATAAACAAACTGATACAAAAACTATTTGTTTATTGACAATCACATACAAAGACATCCACTGTCCTCAGCAAAAACATCAAATATTAAATTGGTCTTTAGGTACAAAAACAAAAAGTCAGCGTTGGTTTTCCAAACACAGGGTAGCTTTGTTACAGAAGTGCCTGACAGTATGCTGATATGACCTTTATCAAATAATTATTAGAAACCACACAACACAGCAGAGCAGATGTAGGAAGCTCAGCGGTAAAAGGTTTGACAGAAAAGAGAGTAAGAGCTTTAAAGAAGTGCTGCTGTCCTCGTCTTCAATCCCATGATGCAACACTGGTGCTTTGATTGGCTGCAGAGATGATTTCCATCTACAGAAAGAGTCAGAAAACATGAATGAACCAAGCTGCAAACAGACAACTCTCACTGGGATTTCCTTTGATTATATGTTGGTAAAAAGGAAAATGTGTTTTAATGTGCATTTAAATTTCACTGGCAGACTGTGATTCAGATGGTGGATCTGGATTTGAACCCAAAAGATTGTCATATAATCTTTTGCAGCCACTGAACTTGTAATTGTACTTTTTTTTTTTTTTAACTTGATGTCAATTACAAGTTCATTTCAGTGTTAATCAGGACAAAAAAACTGCATGTATAGAATCAGCAGAATCAAATCTGATTAAGTTATTCTATCGCCATCTTTACTGAGGCTCCCTCAGATTTTCATTCAGGATTCACACCGAGACCTACCAGTGTTCGACGTCAGCATCCTCAAACTGACCAGCCTCCATCGCTGCTGTGTCCACCTCCATTCCATCTGTCCACAGCAACACACACCACAAAAAATCTTCAAAAAATTATCTTTATTATGAATGCCATCCAGAAATATTTTAATTTTCACTAAACATTTAGCAACAGAAAATATTTTTAAGGAAATGTGACTAAGCTACTTATATTTACTCTATATTGTATATTTACCATTATCTTTATTAGCATGTCAATGAAAGCAGGTAAGAAAAAGAGCACATGGCACAGCTGTCGATGGCGCCATTAGTGCACTGGCAGGTTTTAGTCTAGGGATGGGGAGGACAGTTTCACAGATGGATTTACATGTAGTTTCATCCTTAATAACAACTGTACAGGTTTTTTATTTTATTTTTGTTTAAACCTCACTGGAGTATTTTACTTTTTAAGTTAGGGGCCTGGCTGCTTTCATTTACAGGTGTGCCACGGCAGGTGTAGTTTCTCGGCATCTGCTAGGCTTCGCCGCCATTAACTGGAGTCACTGAACTGGACCTCTCCACTTTGTTTGTGCTGCTGGTGCCTTTTGGAGCATTTTTAATAGATTTACCTGACTCATGTCCAGCCCCAAAAACCAACATGGTGTGCAGCCAAAGCGCTAACACTGAGGCTATACAAATGCAAAGACCAGAAAGGCCAGGCGGCTACATACAGTCTATTGTCACTGCTGCAAGCTTACTGGCTAGTAGATCCTCATAACAGGCTGACTGGTCAGAAGTGGTAGATGAGATGAATTTACATGCGACTGTAATCACATTAGAATCCAATGGCCTTGCAAATTAAAAAGTAGAGAAGGAGACCCAACTAAAAGACAGATTCTGAATGAAACTGCTATCTCCTCCTCAGCCTTCCTGAGAAACATCTGAGCAATGTCAAACATGACTTGATCTTTTTTGTATCTACTGTACCATATCCGTCTCATCATGCCCTGTGTGTCATGATTTATTACTAAAAGTTATAATTAACTACAAAACTAAAATACAAAGAGCGACAGGTTGAGATTTGTGTGACTCAGACCTTCAAACTCTGCCTTGGTTTCTTCAGTTCGGACTCCAGCCATGTGGTACTGTTGGGCGACTGACTGGGCCAACATCCCCTCCAGCCTCTCCAGCGTGGCCTGGCCCTCCTGCGTGAGTGCAGACAGGCCCTCGTCACAGGTGTAGAAGGTTGGGATGTCAGCATGACCGTGCTCTAAGCAGGTGGAGCAGAGAGATGGTGACGCAGCAGCACCAGTTAGTAAAATTGCTCAGTGATTTAATGTCACAAAGTATTTGACAAAGATTGACTACAAACAATACTGTTTAATTCCACCTCTCCAATCCTCACTGCCACAAACAAAATCTGAATCTGTGGGAAACGCTGTGCACTACACCTTAACTGAGCATGCGGTGTTTTCATCAAACATCACTATAATGTTAAAGTCTGTGTTACCTGTCAAGATGTTCTGAACTAAAGCTGAACAAAGCAGGCAGAACATTCGCAACAAAGGTGATTGCATTCTTATTATGGCACTACTTCTGTTCCTTTATTCTGTGCTCAGTAAATAAAAGGTGTTTCATTTCATTTAATCTTACCTGCCTCTGCAAGCAATCAGTCCAGGTACCAGCCCAGGAAGGGGACAAATAAAAGACAGAAGGAGAGAGCAAGAAGACTTTTACATTCAGTCCAAACAGAAGAAAACAGAAGATGGAGGATGAACCATAGGGGTTGCCAGAAGGCCCAGTATAAGATGATTAAGGATTATTCTGAAATGTGTGAGTCCAAGAATAAAAATTTAGTTGGAAATGAGCAGAACAGATCAACTTCACAAGATAAACCAGAAACACACAAATACAATAAAATGTCTAAAAAAAAATAATGAACATTTATTTTTTTTAAACGTCAAATAATTATTTTGGAAAAAAAGAAACCTGTTAGACGAAATGTTACGCACTCGATAAGACAAATGATATATATGAGAGAGAAGTTTTGAGAATCCGTTTTTAAAAAGATGTGAAAAATTTAGATCCAACACAAAGTCAGTCTGTTTATACACATCGAACTGACAAAGAAGTTTTTCCTGAATCTTGTAATAATGTTTGACATAATTGTGTTTCTGTTTTTTGTTTTTGGTTTAATTTGAGCATTTAGATTACTGTTTATTGGAATGGGAGGAGCGCTTTGCTATTTTCTTTGTGTTTGCCAATGAGGGACATGTACAAGTGGTCAGAAGGGGACTTCTGGGAAAATGGGTGCATGAGAAGACAATCCTAAATCAGCCAGATTTAAATCAGGTAACACTTCTCATTTTTATGGGCCAATTTTTTTGTAATGTTTTGAGCCACGTGCATTCTGCATCTTTGTCTTCATGTTTTGCCTCACCGGCTTCCTCTACGTCGTACTCCTCTCCTTCGAAGTCGTTGTCTGAGTCAGCGTCATCGGGGTCAGGGTGCAATGCCTGGCACTCACACATGGCTGAGAACATGGACTCCACTGCATGTAAAACACACAAACCAACAAGACTGATTCTACACTACTTCCTGTTGTCATTTCAACACGATGTGTAGCCAATCAGATAGTTCTGCAGGCGGGACACTGAATTAGACCACAGAGGGGTAACTGCAGAGAGAGAAAAGCAGATCTCTCTCTGCAGAGAGGATAAATTTTTAATCTGGAAAAAACAAACAAACCAATTTTACCAAATACCAAAACTCATTAAAATGCTAAATAGTGGCTCTGATTATGGGCCATACCAATAACTGGATGATCCCTAGTTAAACCATATACTAGGAACTTTCTTCCTCAGTCTGCCCCTCATCTTCAGCAAGGTCACTCACATGACGCCTTGTCGCTGGGCACAAATCGAATCTCTGTGATCGCCCCTTCTTCATCATCATCACCACTATCACTGCTGCCGTCATCGTCTTCGTCATCAGCTGCTTTTTCTGCCATTTCTGCCTCGTTATCTTCTGTAAGGAAACACGAGAACCCAGCAGTGACCCACACACTCCTTCAGAAACTGTAAAGAAACTATTTTTCCACACAACAGGTCAAACACATTCGAACCCCACCAAAGACTGAAAACAACACATCTGGATGAAGGAGCTCCTTTTTATGAAGTAAGTCACTCATTTTTTTGGACTACACAAGTAAAAACAGACTCAAAGTCCAAATTTAAACATCGACTTCGCCTCACTGTTAAGTTTGCCATTGACCATGACGTAGAGGTGTTCCTGTGGGTAAGCGCTGACATCTCTGGAGATGGCGTGCAGACCGATGGAGGGATACTCCAGAGAGAAACCCAGTCCTGAGCTGTCAAACCACGACAGGCGCCTGAGAAAAAGAAAACATGCCACTTTAAACTGCAGTACTGAACAACTTTTAGATGTGTCACATAATGGTTAAAATTCTTACAAGCTTATTATTGGACTTATTACAGCCACAACTGACTTACTTTATAATGATATGATATTTCAAAACATGTGGTTAAAAATGATAACTAAATCACTTGAACATTGTTTGCTTTGATTTACAAGAAGTAAAAACCTCCAGTCAGGTAAATGTAATCACTGCAACTGGTCTGTGTTTCTGAATACATTAAAAAGTCCATTAAAAGTGCTTTGTAGTGAGGAAGCATGTAACCCAATGCAACAGCATGGGTCTGTGAGAGCAACAACGGAGGTCTAAAACCAGACTTTACACACAGACAGTGTTTCTTCTTAGGATCAGTTCATTGCTGTTGTTTGTTTTTCCAAACGTTTTGTCAGCTTAAGAAAAATACATAAGGATTTACATAAAATAATAATGTTAACAGTAATAATAATAATAATGAGAAGACAAAGAAGGAAAATATAGGGAAGAGCACAGAAAAAGAAAATAAAGGAGGAAGAAAATAAGTAAACATAAAGAAAAAAATAAATAAAATTAAAAATGAGAAATAAAATAAGAAAACAAGAAAAGGAAAAAAAGCTGTCTTTTAATATTACAGAGACTCTAAAGTGCACCAAAACATACAAACAGAACAAAACAAATAAACATCAAGTTTATGAATAAGTACGGAAAAGAAAACTTAATATAAATAATAAAGTTTCAAGTGATGACGTCCAGATTTTTTTCAGCGTATTATTTTGAAAGAGTCTGCTCCGGAAGTGCTTTTAGCGCGCGGAGCAGACGTTTATTCCTATAAATATGACGTAAATTGATGCGATTTCCAATAAAGTGCGCGTGAAAGCCCGACAGGAACCTCACTGAACCTCAGACCCACGAGCTAAACAGCAAAACACGCGCCACGTGGACCACTTACGTTTCTGCGACGTAGAGCGTGCCGCAGCCGAGCCGCTGGCCGTCCATCACCGCCGTGGTCTCGGCTTGTGTATGTCTCACTCCCTCGGTGGGAGGATGGAGGTTTTTCAGTAGCACCATGTTCTTCGGTTGGAACGGGAAAGAACCAGAAGCCTGTGAGAACGCGGAGCTGCGCGACCTATTTCGTGTCACAAAGCTAGCTAATTTAACCCGGGATAACTTATCAGTGTCCTACAGCTGCAGGCGGGCGAACGGCGGCCGCGCGATAACGCTTCTTCCCCCGGATTAGTAGACCCGGGACGAGCCGGTTTCCGTGCGAACACAAGCGTGACAAACAACAACGAAAACACTGAAGTTACAAACTGCTGCTTCTCAGGGTGACGTTACGCTGAAGTATCGCGATAACACAAAACTAACGAGAACTCCCAACTACTAGACTGCCAGTTAGAAAAGAAGCTCTCGCGAGATAATAAAGAAAATAAAGATGTGAAAACAAAAATAAATTATTACATTATTTAGCAAATAAGGACTTTCTGACAAAGACTGAGCATATAGACAGAAGAAAGGCTCCATATGTAAATGAATAAACAAAAGATAATGAGCAAAAAAGTAAAATTAAATTGTAATCTGTGTCAGAGAAAGAAGGGCCATACTGAGTAAAGACAAACTTTAGGGCTTTCTTATCGATTACAAACCTCAGTGACTTACTCAGGAGATTCAGACATCAGTTAAACTGCCTTAGGATTGTGTGTTTATTAAAAATAAATGGAGTCATTCACAGAAGAGCAGCCAAATACAGCCTGTTAGATTTTGATATATCCTAACAAAAATGGAGTTTATAAAAATACAATCAAAGCAGGAAAGTCCGTATTATGAAGTGTATGCTGCGTCAGACAATAATGTTTCCAGTCTGCCACATCAGAACAATTTTAAATGCAAGAGTGTAAATACAAATGTAAATTATTTACAAAAGTTAAAACAATATAGTGCAGATAAAAATGGTGCTTTAATTAATCTGGTCTTAAACACACAAAATAATACATTTCCCAAGAGATATGATAACGATTCACATCAGAATGAACAACTAATACATTTAAAACTGGTTTCTAACATTTATCACAGCTCTAACTGATCACTGACTGACAGATTTACACTGTTCACCTCCAAAGCTCTTGTCCTTGTCTTTCTTAAACATCACGTCATGTTTTCATCACTGGACCGTCAGAGTCTCACCTGCTCCTTTACATCGTACATCCACTGTTGCTTCAGAACTTAAAATAAAACTTATTTCCTTAGTGGGTCAGATTGTTGAGAGTAATTGAGGAAAAGCCACTGTAACACTCAATGTTACGGAGAGGCTGACACTCTTTGATGGCAGTTCAGACAGACTTTATTCTTTCACTGGTTCACACACGCTGCCTCAGCAGCTCTTGCATTTGCTTGCCAGCCCACAGTCACTTCACCACAGCTTCTCGCTGTCAGCTGCAGCTCTGCTCCTCATCACACACATCTTGGTCCCAGCGTTCTACTGAGTAAAATAGGATAGTAGGTGATGGTAGCTGTACCAGCCAGCCTCCCCTGGGACTGCACCTGATCCCGCGGCACCACCCCTCCCCTGCAGCTGAGCCACAAACCACACCCACCACCACATACCCCCATCTCCCAATACCAGCGGGTGATCCGGGTGTTGGCATCTTTCATGTGATGGAGCCACTGCAACGGGGCGTGGTCCAAGCAGAGGGTGAATGAGTGTTCCAGGAGGTAATAGCAGAGAGAGTTGACCGCCCACCGGATTGCCAAGCACTCCTTCTCCACAGGGCTGTAGCGGGTCTCCTGTTCTGACAGCTTCCAGCTGATGTAAACCACTGGGCGGTCGATCCCCCTTTACCTGCTGGGACAAAACGGCCCCCAGCCCTTTGCTCAAGGCATCAGTCTGCAAGACAAAAGGGAGGGAGAAGTTAGGAGTGTGGAGCAGGGGTTCCCCACAGAGAGCCTGTTTCTCAAATGGCACCTGGCACTGCTCCATCCACTGGACCAGATCTGAGGCACCCTTTTGGGTGAAGTCAGTTAAGGGGCTGATCAGCTCCGTGAAGTTTGGGATGAACCTGCGGTAGTAACCGGCCAACCCCAAGAATTGCCTCATCTCCTCTTTGGTCTTTGGGCGTGGCAGGATGCGATAGCTGCTGTCTTCTCTGCTTGAGGGCACACCTGCCCGCCTCCCAAGTGGTACCCCAGATACTGTACCTCCCTCCGTCCAACCGCATACTTCTTCTGGCTGGCCGGAATGTGGCCGGGACTCTGAGCAAGCTGAAAGGAAGGGTGACAAATTGGTACAACCTGTACAGAGTGGAGAAAGCCGTTTTTTCCTTGGACTCTGGAGACAAAGGAATCTGCCAGTAGCCCTTGGTCAAATCCAGTGTGTGAAAAAACGACCAGTGTCCAACCGGTCCAGGAGCTTGCCGACCCGGGGCATGGGATATGCATTAAACTGTGACACCTCATTCATCTTGTGGTAGTCTAAACAGAACCATATAGACCCATCTTTTTTCACCACAAGAACTTTGGGGCTACACCATGGACTATGTGACTCTTCTATTACTACCATCTCCAGCATCGCAGCCAATTCCTTCTGAACTATTTGTCTTTTATGTTCAGGTAATCTGTAGGGCTGTGAATGCAACGTTATGCCGGATTGAGTTTCGAAGTGGTGCTCTTTGAGTGAGGTGCCTCTCTCCATGCTTTGAGGAAGCTGAGGTGATATATTTGTGTGGCTCCACCCGTCTGATCGCACAACTTCATAGTCAACGTCCCCACTCGCTGTGTGACTACAAAGGATCCTTGTCACTTGGCGAGTAACTTTGAGCTGGATGAAGGGAGCAATACAAGCACTTTATTTCCTGGTGTAAATTGTCTGAGTCTAGTTCCTCAGTTGTACAAGCGCTGCTGACATTCCTGAGCCTGGACCAAATTTTCCCGTGATTACCTACCCAGTGTGTAGCTGGCTAGCAGGTCCAGATACAGGATTTATTGGCTTTCATTTTTACTCGGGCTTGGACCTTCCTCCCAGTTTTCTGTAAGTAGGTCCAACACCCCCCGTGGTTTCCTGCCAAACAATAGCTGAAAGGGAGAAAATCCCACAAAGGTGGGTACAGATTATTATGGGCTGTTTGAGGTCAAATATGGGCCCAGTAGAGTTAAGAAATAAGGTGTATTGCTCACATGTCTTACTGTTAGAGTAAATCACATAGAAGTTGCCCATTCATTTGAGACCGATTCCTGGATAAATGCAATCAGGCAGTTTATTTCTAGAAGACACCAGGTGTCTGTCATGAGATCAGATGATGGCACTAACCTGGTGGGTGCACAGAAAGAGAATCAAGGGTTGGAACCATTAAAAAATCTCAGAGATGCTCATGCAGAAAGGTGCTACCTGGATATTTCACCCTCCAGCAGGATCACATTTTGGAGGAATCTGAAAGACGCAAGTATGTTCTGTGAGGAGAATTCTTAGTCAGATCCTGAAACAGCAACCTCTTGATGATCAGTGCTTGCAGACATTGCTATGTGAAGTTGAGGCAATTGCCAGTTCAGGTCAATAACAAGAGTGTCAAATCATACCAGTGATTTAGAGGCACTTTCCTCTACATCTTCTGAAAAAGCAACCAGTATTACTGTATGGATTGTTCCAGATGGAGGACTTGTATATCAACAAAAGATGGAGACTAGTGCAGTACCTGTTTCACATCTTTTGGAAGCGCTGGACTAAAGAGTACTTTCCACTTCTTCAAGAAAGACAGAAGTGGTCAGTGACAAAGACAAATCTGAAACCAGGAGTGTCATAGCCTTGCACTGGTCAGCTTTGTGAGTCTCAACTGCACAGTCTCTTTTTAGAAGGAGGGGCTTGGTCTCCTAGGCTCTGCCTTGGGCGGTGGGTTCATGGTTCCTGCTCTTCAGCCTACACACCTGGTTCTCATCAGCTGCAGTATTTAAGGAGCAGCTCCAGCACCCAGTTTTTACTGGCTTGTTATCAACTATCAAGTTGGTAATCAGGCTCCCTTATGGCTTTGCATTTTGTTGGGATGTTTTCTTTTTCCAAGTATGTAAAGGGTATTCTCATGTAATGTTTAATGTGATAGGAACACATGTGTTATAATAATCATGTAGAGGTATGCCAGACTTAGAAGGTACATATGAGGGGAATTAGAAGAGACAAAGAAGCAGAACGGAAGATGACATGAGTGGTAAAGAACATGTGGATAATCTTAACCGAGGAGAAGGAGAAAAGTATAAATGTCAGGAAGGAAGTTATGTGATGATGGATGAGGGTACCGAGGGCCATGATCTAAAGGAACAACATCTAAGGGGCCACTGATGTGAAACATATGACAAAGGTGTGAATGTATAAAGGACTGGGGAAACAAGGAATGTGGCTCTCTTTTGTCTGAAGCATGCGGGACAGGAGAGACCTGGCCAGAAAATAAAGTATTCCTAACTATTAATTGTGGTCTTGGTAATTCTTTGGATATTAAAACACGCATCACTACAATTGGCGTCAACGAACAGGATCGGCGTCTTCAAACAGGTAAGCGAAATCTACTATCTGCTTATAGTTCCCTTCGCTTACCTGTTGAAGTGTC
>VUQS01055111.1:27518-39694 GCA_015108495.1 Heterochromis multidens | reverse complement strand
TGTGTGGTGTGTGTGTGTGTGTGTGTGTGTGTGTGTGTGTGTGTGTGTGTGTGTGTGTGTGTGTGTGTGTGTGTGTGTGTGTGTGTGTGTGTGTGTGTGTGTGTGGTGAGGTGGGATTATGGGGCTAGCAGCAGTAATCCCCAGACCACATGTACGTTATCAATCCAATTTACAGTATGACTTTGCTTAACACTTTCCAATACTGCCTGTGATACTGTACAAATAATTAACCTTCAAATGCATGGCTTGTTTTTTCTAACACTATTAAAAATCTTTGGTCTCTAGTCAGAGTATTAAAACAAAATAACAATATATTTTTGACATTTCAGAATGTTTTGTAGTTAAGTGAACTCAACATTTTTGTGTGTTTTCTTAAGAAAAATTTAAAACTTTCAGGAGTATCCATCAAGCTGTGGTCAGGAAATCAAAAGGACAAGGACAAGGTTTCAAGCATGGCTGAGAGATCTTCTGGCTTCCCAAGTTGGCAGTTTTGGATGAACTACTTGTGCCTTAAGAACAGGCTTGAGTCAGCTGAAATGACCAAGTTTCAATCCTCAGTACCATTTCTCCTGAGGTGGCTGGATTTGGGGGGCATAACTGGCAGTTTGGGTTTTTTTCCCCCCTGTTGTGCCGAGTAGCAGGCAAACATGCATCATGTGATGTGCGCTCCAAATTGCTCCTTTCATGTAGCACATTGTGTTCTTCTGCTTGTTAATTCATGAGTTATAGCACCAGGTTCCTTAGCAAGCTACAAAAACAATTTAATCACCATTAGTAGCCTTAGGAGCATCTACCTTTGCAGAGCCAAATCCCCAGAGCATTAAAAAAAAGAAAACTGTACAGAAACTGTAAAGAGCTGCAGCACCAGCTCTTACTGAGATAAATATAAGGATATTGATTTTGACACCATTGCATTGTTAAAGCAGTTTAAGGAATGCCAAGAAGTTGGTTGCTTAAAGTAACATCCATCCATCTTCCACTTATCCAATTCAGGGTCGTGGAAGGGGACTTGAGCCTATCCCAGCTGCCATAGGGCAAGAGGCAGGGTACACCCTGGACAGGCCGTCTGTCACAGGGGTAATACATAGAGACAGACAACCATTCACAATCACATTCACACCTATGGATCTTCAGCTAGCTATAAGAAGTATCTAGCTTAGTATTCTTACTACAGACATCATAGCAGAAATGAGGAGACATGGAAAGAGGAAGCTAAAGAGAGAACGTGACCAAGCAAGAGGGTGTACAAGAGTACTTTTTTGACTGGCTTTCAGTTGTTAAGACAGCTTTACAAAGGCTGCAAGACAGATGCTGAGCTGGCCTTGCCTTTGGATTAGTGAAATATTAGCTGGCGAGCCAGGTCTCGTGTCGTTGCCCTTGTTTGATGTTTGGCTGCTGACTAGTTACGTTTTTGATCTTCAGCCAAGTCGCCCCATTTCAACAGGTGCCTTTAATGATGCTAGCAAACTTGCTACATAACACACTGGTAACTGAGACTGCATCAGTTCCTGTTGGCCATCTTGCAGTGCCATTTTTTGGCCTTTAGAGACGTGTTTGCTTTCAGCTCGTCACTGCTGTCCTTTATGTCCTTTTCATTGTATCCAATAAAACTTTAAACAAAGTTTACCATGTTAAACTGTTTTAGTATGTTCTGATGTTAATAAGAAACCAGGGAATGTTTGGCCCAAAAATGGCCCACATCTGCAGCTCTCTTTCAGGCACCATCAGGGTGAGTCTGGCTGCCTCAAAATGTCCACAAGTTCACATAATATGGGCCAGATGTCAGGTGCATTGTGACATTTGGGCCATATTTGCCCCCCAATGAGACACAGATGTCGTAAGTATTCCAGATTAGGCCCAAATGTGTCTGCTTTGGACTGAATATACAGCTCAGCCTCACATAAATGTAATTAGATGTCAGTGTCACGTAACTGGCTAAAAACTTAGGTATCATGAAAACCAGCTTTTAACTTGGCCAATTTCAGGAACAAGAATGTCTAAGGCACACCATTAGCATGGATAACAAAATATTTGTAGCATCACCAGGTTTCAATAACTAAATCCCTAGACCTTTGTCAGCAGTTTCCAACTTGTAGAAGCTGATGCAATAAGCCAGAAATGCAGTGGCATCTGTTTCCAGGACAATGAACCTCTGTGCGTTTGAATGCGACTGCACCCACTGTCGAACAATTCATTGGATGACTCTGACCAACCTCTACATCACATTGTCATTCATTTAGTCATTAAACAGATGGACAAACTGACTCTTTTGCGCATTTGTCCAATTTCTGGAAAGAACACAGGTTGGCAATCACTCACTGAAACTCACTGAAGTACTCCTTTATTCCAAATGCAGGACCAGGTCAGCCAAATAACACATGCATACGTTGTTTTGGTCATTTTTTATCTCTACATTATAGATATTTAATACATAAATGATTCCATCTATACAAATATAAAAATATGTGAGGCTTCATTTACAACCATATTTACACTGACTTCATTAATTTAAGTGAAATTATTATTTTATCTATTTACATACTATGAACTAAATTCAATAGTACATTATATCCTATCCTATCTAAATCACATCGCATAACAAAGCAAAACTATACCAATCTGATAATGTACACTTGTTTGCTGCATGGAAATTAAGTTAAAAAAAATTGCACCTCAGCTTTTGAATAAACATTGTGACTTGACAGAACTGCACATGTAACTGTTAGCCTTAATAATCAGGAGTTATTGTGAAACATTAAAAAAAAAAAAGAAAAAAACATGCACACATTTTTTTTTACTGTTAACTGACTGTAATTATCACTGACTTTCAATTACATCATAATCAATGCTCAATAACACTGAATAGATGGACTAGGTGATTTTTCTTTTTGTTCCAGATGGACAATTTTAGTGTACACAAGGTGAACAAAAGCCCTTTTCAGACATGGGATACGTAACATTGCTGGCTTCATGAATTTGTTAAAGCCACAGGATTCTGTCCTTCAGATGTGGATCAATTTTACATTAATGTTCTCATGGTTTCATTTGGAAAATACTGAAAGAAGGAGACAATATTCATGTCATATTTATGTACTCATAAATCTTCCTAACTTGCTGGCTGTATTCAAGCCTGATTTGATAATTATACGTAGTCATGGGAATACATCAACAGACACTTTTGTAAACAGATCAGACACTTTCTAAACTGTAGCTTATAAACGACAGCTCACTTGTCTGAAGTGCACAGTGTCATCAATCCTGTTTCCATGTTGAGGATAATTTATTGTAAATAATAAACTAAACTGTTCTGCCACGTACATCTTGCTATTAACTGATGCTGCAGGTATATAATATGCTCACAAGAAAGACTTCTATAAACAGCTGGAAGCAAACTAACTCATATTAATGTTTTGTGAATAGCTGGATTATAAAGTCATCTTTCACAGTCTGTCTTCAATACGGTATGTTAAAATTATACATACATGAAGACACTGGTCCATGTGGTATGCATGAACCAGTGCTGGCGCTTAAATGTGGAAATGTGGCGCTTAAATGCCTGATGTTCAAACTTTGTCTGGTGTGCAAAAAAAAAATGTTGGTTTATTATGTATAACAATTTTCAGAAGGTAATGGCTTTTAGGCTTCCGTGAGCAGAGTGAGACCATGAGAGACACACTGGAAATTGGTCTCACATGGGATTTTTTTCCCAGTTATTGCTGTTTTAATTTCGCAAATAATGATGTCTGTTAGTGAGCTGAGTAACTCATATAGAGAGACATATGCGTAGTTCTAATCTTGTCCAAGCCAATCTGTTAATGTAACGGCATACTTTCAGACTTGTCCAGTGTCTTGTAAGATTGGCACTGTTGAAGTAACATGTTCAGATGCTGTTAGATTAAGGGTAAGGAGTGCATGTCTGAAAAGGGCTAAAAAGTTATATAATAAACAAATGTCAAGATATTAAGAGATAATGCAGTTCTTGCTTTTTCTGCGTTTACGGGTGTGTAACTGCCCACTGCGGTTGGGTCCTCCCATCCCTGTGTTGTTGTACTTGTGGACCAGCTCCTGATTGCTGAGGTAGCGCAGCTGGATGGGCCTGGGGATTGGTTCACCCAAGAAGTAACCTTCATCCTCTGATTCTGAGGATGACGAGCAAGTGGAGCACCAGTCATCGTCATCATAATCATCCCATGAGTATTGGTTCAAGCCAGTGCGTCTGCTGGCTCCAGGGTTCTGTAGACTCAGGTCTGAAGTGGTCCTGGGACACTGCCTGAAGAGTTGGGGCGGGTATCTTCCCCCTCCTCCTCCGCCAAACTGGTCCCTGGCACTCCTTGGTGGTGGGAAGCAGTCATAATCCTCTCGGACATGAAGCTGTGGTCTTTCTTGAGGTCTCTGTCTTCTCTCTGCCACCAAGTGGAGAGCGTTTTCCGAACGAGAACGACGGGATCTCCGAGAGCGGTGATGGTGGTGCCGGCGCCTCTGCGGAGTCTCTTCTGGAGCATCTATCCGCATACTTGCTCCTCTTCCTCCACCTCCACCACCACCAACCCTGCGCTCACTAATGGGAGGCAAGCGTGAAGCGTTAGCATTGCTCACCAAACTAATCCCATCTTCCTCCTGAAAGGTGAAGCCAGGTGGTAAACGAGTAATGCCCATACCCACACCCATGCTGGAAGGGTCACAGTACTGCATTTGGTATTGAGAGGGCCTGTGGGGGTTCATTTCCATATAGGACTGACCAGCGGTGAGACTGTGAATGGACTCAGAGCTACGAAATTGCCCTGAAGAGTTGAGGGTGTCCACATTACTTTTCTCAGACACATTCATTCCAGAGTCTTTGCTCAGATCTGGCATAGAGAAACGAGAAAGGTGCTCCTGACGCTTTCCTCCGGCATCTGAGTTGCCTGTAAAGAAACAGTTGTACTTGGAGTGAACATTGCCTTTTATTCATTGTCACTATAGTTAGAGGAAGCATCTTAATATGCAACAACATCCAAACACACCAAACGGAATACTCAAACCAAGCTGTAATAAGTAGTACTACCACACCAACCTGTAGCGTTGGAGAGAGCCAGGGACTCCATGGATCCTCTTGGGGTCTGCTCTAGCGGGGTCAGTTGCTCTGTCAAGTTAAGTGCATTTATGGGGTTCCGGCTCCTTGCTACTTGGGTAGTTGCTGGAGGCCCCGCATCTCTATCCCTGTCCCTCTGAAAACCGTGCAAACTAATCGAGCGCTTGTCTGAGGAGAAGCCATTGTGTTTTTGAGAGCAGTGGGACACCTCAGTGAAGCTCTTTTGGGTCCTCAGTTTCGGTGGATAGTACTCTTCTGGAGCTTGCTGTTGGAACCACGTTTCATTCAGAGAGTGGCCTTTCATGGCTGAAATTGGGGGTCGCTTTAAACCTCCATTCTCCTTGATCCTGTAATCCTGCTGTTGATTATTCTGTCCAGAGCAGGTGGGGTTATAGACACTTCTGATGTTGCACTGGCTAAGTAGCTGGAGAGGAGTGGGATTAGCAGTTAGATCAGATTGGGATTCATAACTGTAACCATCACCCGCTTGCTCCTGGTTCTGCCAGGAAGGCGGCTCACGAGTTAAACTGGGTGTTTGGCTGGAGAGACTCAGAAGATCCATTTGTAAAGACAGTGGGTCCACTTCCCCTGAAAATCTGTCTGCCTGCACCCCACCTCCTCCTCCATTCTTTGCTGTTTTGGAGCTCCGTCTGGACTCTCTAGTGGAGCGAGCACTTTGAAAGGCCGAATCAGAGGAGTCAGAGCCATTGGGCTCTTCTCCTAGACTGCAGGAGCGGGAGCAGAAGATCTGACCTTGCTTGGGCAGGAAAGGTCGACCCAGCAGAGAGCGTTTACAGCGTGCACAGCAGAAGCAGCCTTCTGTAGCATGCCAATGCTGGCCATCATACGTCATCTGGCCTTGATCAATACCTGCAGGAAAGATAAACACATAAATCCTCATGGGTAAAATGACCGATAGCCGTACTCATGTACAGATGTTATCAAAGGGCATAAAATTAAATTTTTTTTAATTTAAACAAGCTGTCTTGTGAAAATTGTGGCATACTGCAAGTAGCTTATTGAGTAAGAAAATGGAAAATGGAGCTAGAGGCGGCAACTTAACTGTATTTCAGGGTAAACTCATTATGACGCTCGCCCAGCATTGTATAAACACATAGCATTTTGAGAATGTTTCCAGTTGTTGCAGGGGAAAAGAAAACCAGCTATTTGCTAATGACTGCCATCTGGTTTGAGAATGCTTTCTGGTGGTTTTCATTTATAATCAGTTTTATTTTTGAAGCCAAATACTTTTCTGTATCCTGTCTGACTAATAATTACAGAGCAAATCTGTAGAGAAATATGTGCCAAAAATCACACCTGGGCATCCTGTCCTGGGAAACACACACGTTTGTATGCACTCACGCATGCGTGCACATGTACATGCACACACACAGAAAGAAAAATTGCTTATAGGAATGTTTCCAGCTGAAAAATCCCCCACTTTCTTCTCTCACTGGGGTTGTCACCAATACTTCAGGATTTTAGATGCGTTTAACTGACACTTTATGCATTCATTTATGAAAAAAAGGTCCAGAATTTGAAAAGTCACTTAATGGTCATGTCTTTGCCCTACGTTTGTTTCACACCACATGATGTATATTGTATACATTTCTGTGCTTTGTAAACTGAAGTCTCTGTGGCCCTCAGCTTTGCACCGTTGCCTCAAATACCCTGAACTTTATTCCACGAGAAAATTCTGAAAACAAGTCCATATTATTCCTACTGTAACTCTTTTCTTCTCTGTGCAAACTTGCATCCAAATCACCTTATATGTAAATCATTTATTTAGCACTTTAATAACCTTTTAGTAAGGGTTTCTTTGCATGAGCTACTAGTGATTAATGCAGTTTGTATGAACAGTTATGGAAACATTGGATGGAAGTGATGGTGGTGAGTGAGGCAGCTTACCAATATGTTCCCCGCAGGAATCGCAGTACTCTGCATACAGGGACTCAAAACAGGAGCAGCAGTAGGGCCGTCCCTCCTTCATGATGTAACGCTGGCCCCCCAGCACCGTCTCGCACTCAAAACAGCAAAAGTGCTTCATGTGCCAGTGACGTCCCTCTGCCTCGGTGCACTCATCTGCGAAGATGATCTAAGAATGGAGAGATAAGAAGGAGTATCATTTATCAGAGGTCCACAGAGATAAAACCTCAGTTGGGTTATTACTGCATGCTGAATGACAGGACAAAGACTTTGCTTGCCCTCCCACTCCATACCATTTTCTCCTCTGCAGCTTAGTGCTCTTAGATCATTCTTTGTCGCCAACTTGTGTAGGAAGCTAATGTGTGTGGGGAACTGAAATCTAGATGGTGCATTTGCTTTTAATTACGCTGCTGTTAAACCACTAGGGTGCATTTAGTCCTTGTCCCCTTTTGCAGAGTAAGAGTCGGTGTTAATGGGCTGGGAGATCAGGATATTGAAAGTCAACCCCTTTAAACTGGATAAACCTCAGCAGACATTAAACTGCGACAGCGTGTACTGTGAGCTCGTAAGCATCGTATGACAGCAATTTAGTGTGTATATAAGCATGTGTAACTGCAGAGTGCATGTGTGTAAACACTATAAATAGCCCTACTGGCACAGTTACAGGCACAGCTTGTCCAAGTGGGTGACGTGTACCTATTAAGACATGATCATCCATGTGTAGCCATATGTGTCTGCGTGTGATGTGCGTTTACCTCATCGCAGGCAGTGCAGCGTGGCTTGAGCCTCTCGGCGTGGTGCCGGCCACAGTAGATCTTTCCATCCTGGTAGAAATAAATGAGGTCCACCAGCAGCTCATTGCACATGCTGCACACGAAGCACGCAGGGTGCCAACACACACCATGACCTGCCCGGGATGCGAACACAGCGATGTCACCGCCATTTATCTGGCCTCCACACTAGAAAGAAAGTAAAGTGGATCAACTTTAAATGATCACTGTATTTATTTGTCATGATTTAACAGATTTCTCTCACATGAATACCAATCCAACATGAGCACCCTTTGTTTCTTATTTTAAAAAAAAAAAAAGGTCTAAACCTCAAAGTACAGAACTGATTGAAACCCTTCTTTGATATAATGATGTAAAATCTTTGCATATGAAAAAAACACCCCGTGAGACTCAGGTGTCAAGAGCCAGCAATAAGTCACATAGCTCAAGCAAGTTTTTGTAAGCATAAAGAATGCTTAAAGTCTGTGCTTGCAGAGCAACATTTTTTGGAAAGAGCAGATAGGGCAGATTCCTGATTCATGGCATGGCATCACTGATTCCTTAATGTATAGTAATTCCTGTTAAAATGGTTAATTAGAAACAAGACATAAGACCATCTAATCCAATTTGCTACATTTAGAAGGATGGAATTACAATGTGATCTGATAGAAAGTGAAAAATGGTAGAATTGTTACAAATCTAGGGTAAACTCCATTTGTTGGATCTTTAGTCAAACTTACTAGAGATTCATAGGATAACAGCTGCAATTCTGACCACTTTCAACATCACTTAATCTCACTGTTATTTTCTTGATAAATCAACTGATTGTTTGGTGTGCAAAAATGTTACAGTCGAGTAAAATATATCCTAAAGCCGAAAGTAAATTGGTTGTTTTGTCCAATCAACGGCCAGAAAACCCGAGGAGATTCAGTTGAGCCTCACAGAAAACACCGGAAAACATTCGGTTAACTGAAAATGTTCCAGGGAAACGATTAATTAAACAGTCGTGTCAGCGCTACAGGAGATGCAACAAATAAGAGATTTCCATGAACTTAAAAGTCCACCTTCCATGGGATCTCTAATAAGGTCAGGTTAGTGCTGATACCTATCTAACATATTGGATCAGTGAATCTCTGTCTGTAACACAATTATGCATGACGAGTCGATTAAGCTGTGAGCACAAAGGTGCGTTTATAATGCAGCTTGGAAGGGCATGAGTAACCAGAGAGAGAGGAAGTTGAGTGGCTGTTGGAGGACAGTGGTGGGACAAACAGGAGATTTAATAATGGAGAGATATATGGGGAGGATAAAAAAATAAAAAAGTGTGAGAGATGCATGAAGGTGTAAAAGTAGAGAAGGTGGGAAGATAAACAAGCAGGAGCCCCAGCAAGACGAGAGGAAAGGTCAGGCAGGCAAAGTAGATTTAAAGGGGTGGGAAGGTGGAGATGGAGGTAGAGTTATCTAACTGGCACAAAGCCTAGCGCTGCAAGAAACCAAAGGAGGGGGATGGGGAATTCAATCAATACAAACTCTCCTAACAATCCACTCCCTCGTGTGTGTGTCTGCTAACTGGATAAGAAACACGAGCTATAAAGCAGCTGTACACACGGGGCACCAACACAGCACAGAGCAACTCCACCTTGTTTGAGCTTATTGTAAATAAAATAATGAATGGCTAGTGGATGCATGAAGTGTGTAAGTTTAATGCTAAAAGGGCTCCAAAGTTCAATACTAGAAGAGTAAGCATTTCATGGGGCACTGGGCACTGCTGTGAAGTATTTTTTAGAGAATTTAGAGCAGTATAACTCAACTTGTGTAATACTATGTTTTAAATAAAAAAAATTGTAATTTTTGAATTGCTGCTGGTGGGGTGTAGGAAAAAAAATGACAGCATACCCACATACATCATCTAAAGAGTTTGAAGTGCGACAAGGTTACAACAGTAATATAAACGCAGACTGTTGCATCTCCCTCCTTTTTATATGTCAACATTAAACCCTTCTCACACATCATAAATACCTGACATGCCAGCAGGCTGTTCCATATGTCTGTCACATGATTGATTTCTGTCATTTCTCCGTCCACATAGTGCACCTTTGACCTGGTCACACTCTTATCAAGGCACCCAGTGCAGAAATGACATTCATTTAAACCCCCCCCCCCCTCCAAAAAAAAAAAACACCCACAAGGGGCCAATGTTTAAATTATGCTTTTGACATTTCTATCAGCTACCTGTTCGCAGATCGCCCCCATCATCGTCACGGGCAGTGGGCGGACATTGCCGCGACCCAGGTTTTCCCGCTTCCGCTGATTACTGAAGAGCTTCAATTCTCGCTTCTCCTCATCATCCAGACTGTTACAGTAGCGTACCTAGATGATCACATCATACACTCAGCATACAATTGTACATTTTGTGAACATTTAGGATTTTTGCTTCCAAATGATGTTTTAAAAAAAAAAAAAAATAGACAGTGAGATTCACATTGATGCTCATTTTAGTTGAATTACAACAGTGGCATTTACCCCTTCCCAATAAAGTCCCAGCTTACACTTCAATAGGCTGTAACATGTAAGGTTTAGTATAATATTTTCTCCAGCTTAACGATAATTAAGACTGGTGATGTCTCTCGCTCTATGACAGCTGGGATAGGCTCCGGCCCCAACGAGACCGTGAACTGGATAGGTGGCAGAAAATGGATGAACTGATAAATGAATGATAATTAAAGTTCATGAAAATACACTTATTTTTTTTATTTCAATAAATGTACAATCTTTACCAGGTCAGTGACTTATTGTGGTAAATAACTGATCTCAGTGTTGAATAAAACAATTGTCATTATGTTTCTGCCATTACTAAAAAGCACTTACATTGTTTGCTCTGGTGCAAAATGTGGTCTAATAAACTATTGTCTGATGTTTACATTTTTTTTTTTTTTTTTACATTTTATTTACATTCATAATTGGTCTATAAAAAACATAAAGGACTGAAAAGGAAGTCTTGGCTTGGATAGCAGTTATCTGTTATTCTGATTTCCACCGACTCCACTGAAAGCCAGGAACCAAGTCATCAAATGATTAACTGGCTCCCAGATTGCAGATGAAAAAAACGACTGACCAATCAGATTAGTAGGCAGAATTAAGAACCCACCCACCCTTGAAAAGAAAATGGCTCTATGAAGTTCCACCTAATAAAGTGAAAAGAAATAGCAATACAGGCTGACTGTTAGCCTAAACTATGGTGGCAAACAGAGCCGATCTTCTCGGGGATCCTGTCTTCTAATCTCTAAAGACGAACTGTGGTAATAATTTATTAATGTAACCAACTTTAATAGGCAGCGATAAACACTTCCCTATCTCACCCATTAGGGAGACAGACTCCATTTTTAATGCGTCTGTCTTCTCCCCGCTCCCCTCTTATCTCTGTATTGCCCTGAAGGAGGGCAGGCGATGGATGGATGGGTGGATGCGTGGAAGGTGGTGGGGGAGGGCATCTGTTTGGACTCTCACCTCATTGTCGTGGGGCGGGAGCTGATTGAGCAGCTGTTTGATCCTGCATTTCTCCCCTGGGCTGTTCACATAGGGCACCTTGTCCTCAGGCAGGGAGCTGTAGTACTGATGAACCTGAGGGAGAGACGGTGAGGGAGTGAGAACGATGGAGGACCACAAAACGACCAGAGAAAGTGAGAAACCCAAAACATTTGGACTGAGGGGCTGTTTTCATTATCAGGTAAGCTCTCAAATATTATTCTGCAATTTTTTTGTATCATCTATGAAAATGTCACAAAACACTGACTGTTTAATTTGCACAACAGTCAAAGAACAAAAATGATTTTGTTTATCTGAATAAGAGAGAGAAATATCTATAAATGCTCAAGACAGCCTTTATTTTATATTGTTTTGATTTTATCATTTCAGGACTAAAAAGGTACAACTGTGCAAAGACCAAAGTATCAAGATCTGCCACTGGGAGTCTCTCTCTCACACACACACACACGCACGAAGGATCACCTTGATTTATGGCCCACCAGCAGAGACTTAATGGAATCCCACCTCTCCATCTCTGCACACTGACATGGGAATGCATTACTGACCTGTCACATTTGCGCACACACAGACTAACACGAAGTAGTGATCAACACGTACGTCCGCAGCAGTGTGCGTGCACAAGTGCAAGCGCGTGGCAGCAGATTAATGCTAATCTGGACATTTCAAATTACTTGGACATTCTTTACATCGCCACAGCAGACAATGAGTGTCATCATTTCCATGTTATTTATTACACTCTTTTTATTACACTGTAACAGGGGGCTGGGGTACAACCGAGGTCAGGCAGTTATATATGAATGTGACTGGGGGGGTGGAGCAAATGAAGAAAGCCACAGGGTTTTTAAAGGGAGATTTGAGGATAG
>VUQS01055111.1:0-14181 GCA_015108495.1 Heterochromis multidens | reverse complement strand
AGTAAATTTCCCTAGTGGGGGATCAATAAAGATCTTATCTTATCTTTCCGCTACAGTTATGCCAATATAAGTAGCAGATTTATTACACTAAATGGCTGGTGGTGCTAGATCTCCAGTCAGGTAGTTTAAAAAAATAAAAAAAAAAAAAAACCTAGTTGCAATGAGGTGATGAAAAGGGTGGCAGTCAAACGACAAACTGTAATGGTTAATTTAAAAAACACTGCAGTTGCCTATAGACTGTATATAAAAGATGGACAAAGGTACCTTGATGTCACCCACTGGTTAGTGATGCTCTGTTGCAAAGACTCAAGCTGAGTGCTTTTGCTGTTGCCACCTTGCTACTTTGAAAGCGTATGTGATGAACGAGGGGTAGATATGACTAAGAAACTGAAGGGGACAGCATGATCATCTGGTCGTGACTTGCAAATCATAAGGTAGGCCCACCCTAGAGCATACCTTGTTTTATCCTCTGTTTTGACCCTAAAGGGGACCAACATTTTACAAAGTGAACATTATGTTCTATTCAATAAGAAAGCTTTTTTCTCATAGACTTCTTTATCAAACCAGAGTAGTTCCCCCCTCCACAAGAGTGGATGTTTCAGTGGACATTTATGTCATGCTTTATGTTATGCAATTGCAAAGTCTCTTTACTGCAGGTTGTCAAATATCATACTTTGTGACAGCAGGATTTTAACTCTGCCTCCCTGTGTGGCTGTGGCAGCTATAAACACTTTAGATGTGGTGTGGTGACACCTTGTTTGAACCAGTGACTTTCAAGTGTAACCCATTCTAAAAAAAAAAAAAAAAAAAAACCAGGAGCAGATTGGAGTTAATTTTTAATTGTTATGCTTGGATACATATTAACAGAAAAAGCATCCCTGGCAAGGGAATGGCACTTTGGAGACGATGTGGAAGTTGTTGTCAAGCACTCTAGATAATCCTGGTAAGCTTTGGACTGCTTTCAATCTTTATTGCTGTTTGCTTACATCCCCCTACGCTACATTAGGGGTGTAATGATTCATGGGAACACTTGCACCCAGTTACAAAAGAAGAGGAAAGAGAGGCCAGTGAATATAAAAGGTTCGGTGGGCTGATATTCAGTTAGAGCACACCGACCTCCCTTTTACCAGGAGCTATCAGTACTTTGGCCCAACTACTCTGCCCAGAAAGCAGATTTAGTGACACATAACACTGGACCCAGGAGCTCCTCTGTACCCTTGTTCCCAGCAGATAAGTGGCCATTATTCATCCTGTGTTGAACATTAACTGGATTAATTCTGCACGAGTTGAGGGGTGAAATTGTATTTGTCCGAAGGGAGGGAAATGGCTAGGAAATGAGGAGAGCAGCCAGCTTGGCTGAAATTCTAATTAGCTCGAGGGTTCGTTAGCACACAAACTCTACTCCTGCTGCAGAAGCCTTGCTGATATAGAGGCCTGTGTAAGCCATTAAGCCACAGAAGGAAAAAGGAGAGAGACGGAAAGAAAGAAAAAGACAGGAGGGAGGAAAAAGACTGAATATGGACACTTAGCTTCATGCATAAAGGCCCAGGGCAAGGAGATGACCTTAAAGAGTTACTTTTCAAGGGGACTGGAAACTATTTTTGCTATTCCTGCCCCACTTACACAAAGGCACTTCAGCACAGAGGAAAAACACCAAACCCTCCACCTCCATCTATCCATCAGGCCATCAATCTCCACTCTAGACAACCCTCTCCAGGGCGATGCAGCTCAGTTTCCAGCTTGCTGTGCCCAATGACGACAGTTTGTCAATGAGCATTTCTCAGTCATAATGCACATGTGGAGTTTGATTCAAAACATAATTAGGTCATGCTCTGGTATGAAAAAATGTAGCGGGAGAAACAGTAGTAGGCAGTAAAAAAATGCTGTAGTGGTTGCTGCGGGATATGAGAAATGGCTAAGGAGAGGCAATAAAAAATTTTGATATGAGGCAAAATATAAGAGCATTTGGGAGGAGATATGTTTGTGTCTGCTCAGTCTTCCCATCTGTGTTGAATACCAAAATGTTGTGAAATAATGCATAAAGGTCTCATTTCTCTCTCAGCCACACATAAAGCCACAACTCTGACACATAATGAATTTGCGACTCCATGAATGAACCACCCACCTCCAAAAGTCCCACATTCAGCACCCCGCAGCAGTTTCTCTGACTCAGCCCTCTCATTCAGTCTCCACTGATGTTTCAGCTCCCTACCTTGTCATCATGTTCCAAATGAGAAGCGTAGGTGTCAGTACTGATAAGCTCACTCTCTCTCTCTGCGGGTTTGTTTCATTCACAACATAGCCTCATCACCTAGACCTTGTGTGACTTGTCTGAATTTCTAGTACCCTGAAACAAATCCCCTTGCGGCCCTCAGTCATAGCTACAATCATGTTGCCGACTGACCAGATGCTCCATCATTAAAAATGAATATTAGCAAATGCATTAGCTGGGCAAGAGACTTGGCATTTGATCTTATTTATTTTCAGGAGGTTACATGAGGCTCAGCCATCACAAAAAGCTTTAAGTGATGTTTGAGGCCTTGAACGCAGTCTTAAAGAAGCCAGGTAAAACTACTGTAACCAGGGGAAGAAATAAGGTGTAACAAAATAAAGATATGATGAACCTGTTTTAGCATCTGGAGCAATACTGATGTTTCCTGGGGTTTTTGCACTTACGGGTCAGCTGGTTCACTCTAGAGACATGTGATGGAAAAAAAAAATCCCCATAAAGGAATGAAAGTTAAGCAAAATTTATATAAATCTGTTATGTATGAGGTAAGAATCATGAAAAAGGAGGTGGACAATGAAGAGGGTAAAATGCCTTTGTGATTCAGACATATTCTATGCCAAAAAGGGAGTTTCCATTGCACTCTCTCCAGAACCTTTCTGTCATGGTTTAAGCTCAAACTTTTTGTTAAATAAATCCCAACACTCAGTTATGAAAAGCTTAAATATTTAGCTTTGGAGGACTTGTGGGTAGAGCAGTGACAGACAGGATAAGGCCATCAAACGGAGCTCAGCCTGAGGGCATTCAATCCATTCTGAAGCACACTTGGAAAATGTGCACAAACTGGACGCTGAGCTCATGTAAAACTGCGCCATGAGTTTAGTTTGCAATTTGTTTTCCACACAATTCATCTGGCTGGAAAGAAGGGTATTCACTACAGGGTCTACTCTACTACAACTAACTAACTGGATGTCTGAGTTTTCCCATCAGGAAACCAGACTCTGTTGATGTGTACAGTTGGGGGTAAAAATGATTGTCAACAAAAATACTTCAACATTGGTCATGATAGTCATGTGGGAATACACCTTAAGGTTGGGCTTGCTGCATTTTTACTGTCTCTACCTTCAAGATGCAACATAATTGTGGTGGGAGCAGTAGCACTGGCATTGTTCAAAGCTCTTTAGTCTTTCCACAAAATGCATTTAATTGTCAACTGAAGCTTGAAGGACGAATTTGTTTTACATACATACACACTAATCTATGAAATGCAGACATACCCAAACAATACACTCTGAGCCTGCTGGATGAACCAGTAAAACAGATGGGAAGTCTATATTTATGGGGCCTTAAAAGACATGGGAAAATATGGAACTAGAGGCAGTGCATTCGGTTTCAAATATAATTGAAAACTTTTCAAACCCATTTATAATTTTTCTATAATTTCCAGCTTTGGCATTCAACTGAGAGCCGTGATATAGGACCTTGTCAATCATAAGAAACTTGAAAAAATTGTTTTTTCAGGGGCATTTGAAAAGAAATATTTTTGTATTTTCGTCTGTGTGCATGACTGTCTACTTCTGAGATGAAATGAAAGGGCACAAAGTCTTTGTCAAACATACTCAAGCTGGGAATGTGGCATTATAACCCAGCTCAAAGAATCTTAGATATTCAAATCTATTGGAGAAAATTATAAAACGACTAGACTAGGAGATAAGATAATGTCTGTATGAGCTTGTTTGGTATATAAAATAATGAAGAGATGAATCTAAAAGAAGATCGGACACTGAAAGCCTACAGTGACCAAAGTCATGTTTGGGCCATTTAATCTCCCTCAGTTCATCCTGTTACCCTGTTTAACCTATGGGAATGGATGAATAGTAGATTTCAGTCACATACACAACACACATCTCAGTCAATAAAGCCACCGCAGCCCTATCCCCACATGGTCCTGAAGGCCTGTGGACATTATGGATTGGAGGAGAAATTGCCATTTCCAGGACGTGACAGACTCGCTGTGCGTTTCATCACGGGTCGATGAAAACGGTGAATTTGAAGCTTTATTGACCGATTGCTGCTGAGAGCTGAGATTGTAGGCAACAAACACATGCACGCAAGGACAGACAAGGCTGCAGGAGAAGGCACAGGAGGGATGAGTCACAGCGAGCGATCCACACACGCACACAGACAGACAAAACCCATTAAAGAACTTTTATCAAGCAGAGGTCAAACCATCCAAGTGAACACATCTCTGAGCAAATACAGACCTTCAATCCATCATTTCTACTGCATTTAAAAATGTACTGTGGGCTTGTTCTGAATGCCAGGTGTGAGCAATTATTTTTACTCATAAGGTAGTCATATTGAAGTCTCTGCCCACTTGTAGCTTTTTCGTCACCTACTTCATTCCCCTCTTACAGCTGCTCCCCTTTGTTACCTATTTAAAGCATGGACCATTAGTAAGAAGTGAAAGAGAGCAGTACCCCAAGAGAAAAATCATCCTGGTCTGCTGCTGTTTACACCAAACCCGGCCCGCTGCTTGAGCCACTGTTTATTTGAACTGTGAACCTCCATGTGAGGTGTGTGTGAAAGGAAAAGTGTGAGCATATGTGTGTGTGAGAAAGAAAGAGAGCATGTGCATGGCAGTGGCAAAAAGGAGGGAGCAGTTTCACACAAAATGCAGTGTCTCGCCTTCGGATTTCTTTCACACCTCTCTTAACACACGTTTCACAGCGTATTTATTCACCCCACGGGCTCCTGGTGTTCCCAGGGTCCTCTAGGCCACAGACGGGCCTCTGTGTAGCCTGTTTGGGGCTGCAGTAATCAGCCACAAGGAAGCCAAAAACAGACCTCTTATACCCCCTGTGGAGTTCCAGACACAATAATAATAATAATAATAATAATAATAATAATAATGTCTTTCTGCTGACCCACAACTGACATCACAACTTGGCTTGCACACGTTCATATACTCATACATAAACGCACACACGAGCAATTGTATGCAGTTATAGAGATTTCCATTCAAAGCAGACTCAGGTGATTTTAGTCACACACACACACACACACACACACACACACACACACACACACACACACACACACACACACACACACACACAGCCCTGATAGTATGTACAGTGATTGAAAAAGAAATTGTAATTACTTTATATGAAATATCTGTTAACATTACACATTAATTATGTAGTAATTAAAACCTGTTGTTTAAAACAGAATAATACAATCTATGTATTATAAAATGCTTGACTTCTGGGAGTAAAACACTAACATAACACAGGTTAATGTTTTAAGTGGCATTAAAAATACAAATTAAGTTTTTACCCCGTGTCCCAGTGATTTAAGCTCAGTTAAAAACACTTATGTCAAAAAGAGTAAGTGCTTATTAAAAAGGCCTCTCTTTTCTCTTCCTGTAATATTATAATTGGATATTTTGTGTAAATTTGTTGTCAGTTTATTTAAATATTTTCGACCACCCATCATGGAAATAAACATATTAAATCACATTTAACTAACTGCTGTCATCAGATAAAAGTTGCGGACGAACTGTGCTGTTAACACTAGTAGGCAGCTCAGAAGTGTACATTAAAATGTCATTAATTAGATGATTGAAAAATTTAGACTGTTCATGTTGCACACATATGGAGCGCACGATTGTCATGCAACAGGTGCCAAGTGTAACTCTATTCCAAGTCATGCTGTGAGATCACAGCTGCACATGTATTAAAACCACTTGCAGCTCTGTATTCATATTTACATGAGTTAAAATCTGTGAGCCTTACAATATACAGGCCTCAGGAACCCCAACGTTCATACTGAGGATGATCAGATCAAATCAAATGAAATGGCGATGAAAGTTTGTTCTCCAGGCTACGAACCACAGACCAAACAGCAATCTTCCCTGGAAGTGCCCACTGTCTCAAAGACTGAAGAAGGTGAATCAGGTCAGGAGCAGGCTTGTCGTTTTTTGTCACTGAAAGATTTGTGTAATGAATTTTCCTCATCGTGGTCATTATTTGTTAGTTTAAAAGAGTGAGTAAAAATGTGACTATTTTAAAGGGCATGGCAGCCAATTTGAAAGCAGGCATGTTTTGATTGTGCCTCACTCCCTGTCGGCTGATGCAACTGTCAAGCTGGAGGTATGTGGAGGTAATCAGACTCATCCAAATTAAATTGTAGAAGCTATAAACCCTCTGTAAGTATAAATACCAAATATTACCAGTTATCAGTCTTTTAATGGTACACTGCTGCAGTTTTTGCAACATTACCACCAACAACTGTCAGCAAATTAGTGCCTCCCAGCAGCAGACACCTGCAAGCCCATTCTTTTGTTCATTTTTTGTCATATATATGACATTATAGTGGTGGATGCTCATATTAAACATAGCTGTTTTAAATAATGAGGTCAGAGTATGTACGAATAATTCCTGTGAGCCAAAAGCTCAGACTTCAGACTGCTTTAAAAGCTCAGACAGCTTTTTCTACTTTGGCTCTGTATGATGTCAGTGAGAGGGTACATTTCTAATATGGTCATCTGAGGCACATTGCTCTGGCTGTGAGTACAGCAGACACACAAACCTTCTGCTCAGACCTTCTGTTTGTGAAGCTCAGCCAATCAAAAGAAAGTTGGCTTAAAGGGAGGGGATCTAAAACACCTTGCTTCACACAGTGGACATAATGCAGTGCTGCACAAATAATGATTATGGAGCTGGAACAGAGCAGAATAGGTCCAGTTTAAACTTGATAGTGCTACTATTGATTGAATGTGTGCCTTTAATTTTAAGTAGTTTAGCTCTTCTTTCCATTGTGTATAGTTTCCCCTCCCTTCACCCAGCCCAGGCTTTAAACATTAATTGTGTAGTATAGCACGAAGATGAGATAATGGACCACGCAGTGGTAATTATTCCAACCAGTCAGCAGTTCTTTATAGTGCCACTGAACATGTGCTGTTTGTGTGTAAAGAGGAAATTAAGTGCTCCTTTCATTCATGTCCAGATGCACACGGATGCTTCAACAATCCTCTGATTCTTTAAGTTTTGATGGCTGGTTTGACAATCATTGTGAGCACAAATTTCCATCAACAAAAACAAACACATTACTGTCAATCTCATGAGAAAACCACAGTGCCAATCATCAGTGATGTAGAGAGAAAGATTAAGTGACAACAGCCTTCTCCCAGACATAAAAAAGGCTTTTATTGAGAATTCAAACAGGTGTCATACTGGTTTCTAAAAGGCAAAACAAATGACAGACTACTGAGCCGTAAATAGCACAGCAGACGATGGGAGATTGGCCATATGTCCACTGTGTGTGCGAGTGCCAGCTACACTGGCTTGGTTTGAGATTGGATTCTTTTGGGAGCGTCCCAGTAAAAGCTCCTCTGGGATGGAGAGGGATTCATCTACAACATCCGTTCACTCAATTTTGGTCAGCTGAAATGCTTAAACTGTACGCTTTTCTCCTTTGAGGTTTGCATGTATTAAAATGGCAATTTTGCTGAGTGTATCTGTCACTGCTAAGCAATTAATCAAAACACTGTTGATCCAGAATGTTGTTAAAGTCTGATATCGGTTTAAAATTCATATTTATGTGAATCATTAGCCTTTTTTGAGTTCCCTTTAGATTCAGTACCAAGAGAGTGAGGGTCTCGGGACTTGTGTGTGCATGTGCATGGGTGTTAGCCAAGGATAGAGCGTTCTCCGAGGAGCACACAGCTCCATCTGGGCCAGAGTAATTGGTCTGCTATTCATATTCAGCAGTGTAATAGCCTCTAGCTATTCATACAGTCACACATGAACTAGTTACACTGAGAACAATCAAAAGATGGGTTGACCCAAGTGTCAGACTTTCAGGAGGGGGACAACATGTTGAGAAAATCTAACCTGGTTTGATGGGATGTATAAGATAATAAATCCTTTTCTGACTGAATTTGTCAAACATTATTCACAAGCTCCAAGTCTGCAGCATTTAGCAGGAGATTTACAGTCTCTGTGGTGGAGAAACGCTGTTAGATTGTGCTAGTTATGAAGGCTGAAAAAGAGTGTTGGATCTCAGTAAGTCAGTGAGTCTTACATCATGATGAACAGCCATTAATAGATCCTGCTGCACTTCGAATAAAAAAAAAATCTGCCCTCCTTTCCCTGAGAAAGGCCTGCAGCAGTCCTGCTCTCTCAGATGCATGCAGTGAATCATCAAGTGCAGTGGCAGATTATGGCGAACTGTTACCATGTTGAACAAATAACTATGTTAAAGTACCAAACAGCTGAGTGCATGTTCATCTATTTGTGCATAAACATTTCCTTGGCAGCTGCAGACCACAATAAAGCCTAAACTGGATCTATTTCAGCCTTAAAACCATTCCTCACCACCATCAGTGCAATGAACTGTAAAGCCCCCTGCTGTAAAAGAAAGGTGGAGCTGGTGTTTTTCTTGTGTAAAAACACCTATAATTACCTGTGTAATGGAAGAAAGCCCCCTTCATCATCTGATCATTCCTCAACAAGATAAATATGGTGGTCAAGGCATTTAGAGACAAATGCTATCCTCTTGGTGACGAGGGTTTTGAGAGGTGTATTTATCATGGTTTGAAGTGGTGTCTGAGTCCAACCAAAGTACTGATTATTCAGAGTGAAGAGGAGCTGCCAGCCCATTACCTCCCAGGAAATAACAATATGAACACCCGCCTCCCCGGCCCTTCCCAATGTAGTCTGTCAGAGCTTGTCAGCTGCAGCACCATTCATTCAATCTCAACAAGCACCAGGATTCATTCCTCGTCCTGCACTATCTCTCCCTCCTTTCAGCCACACTCTCCCTATGCCGCCTCGCATTACCTCCCAATGTCTTGCAGGTTGCCCCCTCCTCCTTTCAGCCCCACCCCACCCGCTCACTTCCTCCCATTCTGCAAGCCTCCGCTGCTCCACCCCTCCACCCTACTTGGTCCTGATGAGCCATTGTGAGATTCAAGCAGATGGATGGGGAACAAAGGGGTGAGAGGGGGGCCCCCTCTGCCTGTCCCCCCTTGTATCACTGCCAACCAGGCTCTGGGTAATCTTCTCAAGCTTTCACGGCAGAGCAATGAATAACCTCAGCCTCCACTCTGAGACCCAGGCTCCACCGCAGCCGCCCACCTCTTATCTCACCCTCTGCAGACTCGCCAGGGCCGGCTGCTCCCCGGATAGCATCTCTCACCCTCGCTTTCTACTCACTGTCTCTGCCCTCCACACCCAATCAGTATTTTTTTTTTTTTTTGTTTCTTGGGGCGTGTTACAAGGCCCAAAGATTAATTGGGGCTGTGGCTGGATGACATCTGGTCCCAGCTTCATAAAAGTCTGGGTCCTTGAGGTCTGCCGGGTTTATAATGAAGTGTATATAAGTTAATTTTCTCATCAACAGAGCATTAATCAGAGCTTTTTCAATGACCATTTCAACACTGATTGGGAAAGCTCAGGTTACCGTTTGGTAAATTTGATTACCAGAACTGGAGGAGAAAAAGTACAGCTGATGTGAGTTTTATTATAAAAAAATATTCCAACCTGTTTGCTCAGATATATCTTGAAACATTTTTCAGAGTGTCAACAAATCCTACAATATGAGAACTGACAGAAAACTGGTTCCAAACATTGTCTGAGTAATAGCTTATTCCTTTGCACCACAGAGCTCAATAGCTGTTCAGTTGACTGGTGTTTCTGCTGTAACATTTTCTTCAAAATGACCATAAAGTTGAATCTACACTAACACAACAAACAACAGAAACTGAACATTTTAACCTTCATGAAGGTATCACTTATAGCAGCGCGGGGTTTTCAACCTTTTAATGACTGAGTGAAAATTTGGCAGCCAATGAATGATTGAAGGCCACACAAGAAAAATGCACTCAAACACATTAAGTTAGTGTTTGTAGTGTTCTTTTCAGAGAATGGTGGATTATGTTGGTAACTGTAATTTTAATCCTAGGTATACTTTAACAATTAGTGGGGCTACAGTTCTTGATACCAGCTGTATTTGTTAATGTTAGGAAGGCTCAGTCTGCTATGATAATAAAATGGAAGACCTGAAACTGAAGAGAACTTGGTCTAGTTTTGTGCTGCTTTTATTTAAAATATAACATGAACTGCTGATGCTTCATTTGTCCTTGTCACACTTACGGGCCGAACAAAATGTTACCAAGGGGTGCCACTGGCCCATGGCCAGTTACGGCTCATTTAACTAGATGTTCATATGCAATAAGTACAAAAGCATTAAAGAAAAGTTTTTAAATGCTGCCATCCTGTCAGATGCTACTGGTGTTGCAGAGACATACACAAGGTGTCCTTTGGCATCAGTGCCTTTATTTGCAGATTTGTTTCTTTTTATTCATTTTTTACTTTCACTTGCTGCAGTTTAGACACCCAAAACTACTTGATTAGACTTTAGAAAGGATCATGGTGTGATCACTTACCCAGTGCATTTACATGTTATACCAATGTGTCCTTTACAAGCATCCATATGAGATGAGGTGAGAGGAACATACCTGTTTTACTACTGCCATAACCCAGTGCGCCACACAACAGATGTCAAGGAAGCTCAAAGCCATTCTTTAACAAAATGGAAGTATTTGATGCTGTTTGACTGAGAACAAGATAACATAAATATATTCACGAAAACTACTGATAATGCTAAACTTATTTAAGTCATTTCCTTGCACTTTAAATTTAAAAAGTTCTTACATTAAACACTAACATAATGCTATTTAAAAAAAAATCTATTCATGGATTTTCATCATTCTTTAAAATGCATCTACTTGCATACTTTGACATACAGATTCTAACGATATAATGATAATTGTCTACTTATATCACAGCACTTCTGAGTGAATCTGACTAGATCTGAGCAGAAAGCTCTTCAGTCGCTAATAAGAGCTTCATGCTTGAGCCTCCACACCAAGAACAATCCACCTGTTCTGCTTTAAACTGCTCAACCACTCCACAGCTTCCTTGCATGGCCCTGTTAAAATATTGAGTATGTACTTAAGTGCTATTTGGCCAAGTGTCATTTAGGCTAAGGGGCTCTCCATCCACAAAAGATGTCTTGAAGTGACTGGATCAGAGCTGGTAGCGAATCACAGAGGAATACACAGGTGTTGAATTATTTACTCACGATGAAATATTTATACTTTTGTCCCACGAACTACTAACTCCGCCTATGAAGTAGGGCTGTAGTTACAGTGAGAGGAAAAGCAATGTTTTTACTTGGCATGTTTCACTAAGATAAGAAAATTATGAAGATTATTAAACCAACTCATAGTGAAAATGGAACATTTTTATGTTTCAGTGAACAGACAGAGTGAATGTAGAGTATGCATCGCTGGCATTTAATTAATAATACAGAATTTATATACGTTCCGATTTCATCATTTAAACCTCCTGTATACAGTTTCTAGTACATCAGGCAGCTACTTAATGTTGTTCAAATGCAACTTTTGCATCTTCTTTTGTATTGAAAACAGATTTATTTCATTACAAAAATAAAACCCAGTGTGTGTGGAGGTGATCAGCTGAAAGCAAACTGTCTGTAAACCTTCCATTTTGCTCTATAAACTGTGATGACATTATCTGATTAAATTATAGCTGTACTGACTTTCAGGAACCACTTGCCTGAATCTACAAGATTAGCCCACGATTAATGTTGGACACTTAATCCTTTAGTCAAATTGACCTGTTCAGAAAGACTGTAGCGGGGGAACACATTTACTTTCTCCTCCTCCCACACCTGCCACCTGCTGTCGTATTACAGGGCCACAGAGTGGAAAAGCAGCCTGTTAATCTACATAACTACACCATGCATGTTTGCATCCTTTGTCCTTTCAAAACAGATAAAATGTTGACAGCATAAAATTCTGTTGTGGGCCTTTATGTGATCTGAAAGAGAGAGCAGCTTTGCTCACGTGCAAAACACTCAAAGCTTAACAAACAGGAAGGAAAAGCAAGAGAAACTGTCAGGAAATATATAAAGGGAAGAAGAAATGTCTTTACAGAGGTCCTGACCATGCAACAGAGTCAGATTGTGTACAAATTATATTCTGTCTTAGCGGGTTTTTGTGGTACATCCACAGTCATCTATCTGTGTGTGTTTTTACACACAGTCCAGCTGTCTGCACAGCACTATATATCCATAGATGCACCAATAATTTAACATTTTAGATCTATTTTCCCGCATTTCAGGCATATATCTAAAGTGACTGTATATTGCACTATGAGTGCTTTAAAATGTGAGTAACCAAACACTCAATACTGTGTCTGAACACCTCCTGTGTGGCACAGATGGTGCACTGGAGCTGCTGCTGCCTTACAGCTAACAGACTGCTGGGTTATCAGAACCTATTTTGTTTTTGAGCTCAGTAGTGTAACTTTGCCTTTAATACAATGAAAAGACAATTATGTGATAGAATTTGACTCACAGATATGTAATTGGTTATTAAGTCACCCAGTTAACTACAGAGTGTTGTGATGTTGGATCAAATCTTCAAAATATACAAGCAAAATATAGAAATGTTATATGTGTGCTGCTGTTTCTGTTGGTGTACACTAACTGTCACAACATCAACACTTATACTAGGGTAGAGGGTAATGAATCTGAGTATAAACAACAACCTGCATAACAATTAATGATTATTTACTGTAGTTTTTGGATTTGGTTCATACATATTAAATTTGTTAGTTATTTTCTTTGTGTTCCTATGTCACAGAGTTGGCTAAAGATTTTTTTACTCTTGGTGCCAGGAGGTATTTCCAGCAACAGGGAACCTAATCAGAACTTCTCCCATAAAAATCAAAACAATATGTGTGATTTAAATTTGACTGATTTCCTTTTTAAAGTAGTCTGCTCTGTCAGAGTTGTAACACTTTGGTTTTCTATTGTACTTGTGCCTTTGCAGTGTGAGCTGGATGTCCTCCACCAAAGCTCAGGTCGTTTCCTCTGAGCGTCCTTCCTCAGACGCCTCAGGACAGTAAAGTAGAACTTGTCATTACCAGTCTGACTCTGGGGGATGAATTCACGGTGCACAACCCTGTGAATGTCTTAAAGGACACCGCCTACAGGCTTGGAAACTGTGGACTCTTCAACTGAAAACTGTTGATTGGTTTCCTGATTATAGCTGGAGACCCAGCTCTCAACCCTAGCCATGATCCTCAACATGAAAGTTGGGTCATTGTGAAAGAGAATTTGATGTTTGCTCCTCGTGTATGGTTGAGACCTGTGATTAAATCCCAGACAGAGAGTGCAGGTGGCAATAAAGGGACTTGGATGAAGCAATCTAAAAGTAGCAGTAGCAAGTGGTCCAAGATGCATGACATGATGACATCAAAGGGGAGGTCACATAATTTAAATAAAATATTACTTTTTTATTGGTGAAGTCTCTGAACTTTATGATTGCACCTCATATCTGTAAAAGTCCTTTTCTGAAACCAGTTGCCAGCTTCCATTCTAAGGATTAAAACTTGCTCCAAAGCTTGTGAAATCATTATTAGTTCTTATCATTATTTTCAGTTATTCAGTTATCCTTATTTTCATTATTTTCATAAATGAATAAAAATAGAATTTATTTTTTTATTTGTATTTATTTATGAGACAAAATAATTTATAAAAAAAAAAATAATTCCCCACTCGCCCTAGCGGGCGGTCTTTATCCTTCAAGCTCGGGTCCTCTACCAGAGGCCTGGGAGCTTGAGGGTCCTGCGCAGTATCTTTGCTGTTCCTAGGACTGCGCTCTTCTGGACAGAGATCTCGGATGTTGTTCCTGGGATCTGCTGGAGCCACTCACCCAGTTTGGGGGTTACTGCCCCGAGTGCTCCGATTACCACGGGGACCACTGTTGCCTTCACCCTCCACATCTTCTCCAGCTCCTCTCTCAGCCCTTGGTATTTCTCAAGCTTCTCGTGTTCCTTCTTCCTGATGTTGCTATC
>VUQS01055110.1:0-14734 GCA_015108495.1 Heterochromis multidens | reverse complement strand
TTTGGGTGTGGAGAGTAAAAATAACTCTCAGGCAATTAAATGGCATTGATAATACAGAGATGGGTTGCTGTGAGAACTCCAAAGCTATCTGCATCCTTGCTCATTTATGGTAGGGATTTGGCCTACCATGGGAAAGAAGCACAGGAGGTGGATCTGCAGAATTTTCCCCCTCCATCAGTTCTGCTTGTGTCTTGCTGAGATTTAAATAAGCCTAAAGATTACTTGAGGGCCTTTAAATGCAAATTTTGGTGAGTGTGCAAAGCCCCTCCTGTAAACCTCAGCCTTATCATTTGCCTCTCAGATTAGTGCCTGTCTGAGATGGGAAACTGGCTCCAGGCCCCCCAATAAGCTGCAGGCCAGGGGCCACTCCAGAGAAATACAGGGAGAGAGAGAGATGGATTGAGGAAGGAGCTTGCTACGGATATTTGTGCCAAGGTCAGTGGTGGCTGCTCTCACAATAATCAGCAAGTATCAGGAGACTTACATCTGGTGGTTTGCTTATCACACTGGATGTTTGTGTGTTTCTGGTTGTGTTTGAACTAGCTTAAAACTCACAGCACACAGTGCTCTCAGTCATGAGGCTCTGAGCCAGGATCCCTGACAGATTAGGCAATAATCAATTAACAAATTAAGAAAAAGTGAGCATAAATGTTCTGTTTCCTATGCATTCTTAAACACCATGTGTAGCTACAGCAATTGGCCCAATGTCCTACATTTTGTAGGTGGATAACAGATGTTGGAAATGACTTTGATAGGTATATTGGCTCAGAGGAAAACTCAATAGTATTTATAGCTTAAAAGATGAAAGGATCCTGGCTTGTGGATGCATTTATATTTGAATGGCACCCATTCCATTACTTAATGATTTGAAAAAGCTGTTAGGAAGCTGAGGCTAAGCCAAATAACACATGACCCTGCTGAGTCAATGTGCTAAACAGACAAGGCTTTGTCTTAGGCAGCTCACTTCAAGAAAATATGACATATGGAATAAAGGAGAATACATTAGCAAAGATTAAACTATGCTAGTGTTTGCAGGATTAAAAAAAAACAAAAAAACTTTACTCTGTTACAGCAACTATTATCAACAACTTCATGAAAACAAACAATGAAATAAATTTGTAATGTGAATGGGGTAACAGGTAGTGACAAATTTGCAGAGGATGATTGCCCACTCTGCAGGTTCCCTAAAGAGCATATAGCATCTGTTTGCTTTATCTTTAGTTTCAATTCTTTCTTACACTATCTTTTTAATATTTTAAATGTACTACAGTATAATGACTCTATCATACACTATCAAAGACATTCCAATGAACCTCACCTGTAATTTGTGTTTAGTGCTAACAAGTACATGTTAACATGCAAAACTGAATGATATAATTATACTTTATGAACATTAACCAGTCAGGATTGTCACTGTGAGCATGTGCACACTGCTGTGCTGAAGAACTGCCTTTGAGAGCTACACATAGTGTCACATAATCTTTTGTTGACATAGAATGTTACTAAAGTGAAAAATTGAGCCAAAGTGGTTAAAATGTGAAAAGGTGAAAAAATAACTCTGTTGATGTTCAGATGATGATCTGTAATTCATTGTAATCATCAAAAGTATCCTCGAAAGTATCTGAGACAATAAAATGGCTTTTCAGACCATAGGTTTGAGACTGCAATGCACTTTATATTTCTCAGTTTTTCTGTAGTGGAGCCCACATCTACCAGCTATTACTGGAACTGCAGCTTAAGGCTATTCTGCATTGGCTTAAATGGCAAGCCATGATGGTACTGTAACTGCTTTCTGCTAAGTATGACTCAAGGAGTTGGTCTGCTCAAGGGTAAAACCAGTGTTGTTTGGGAGTGTGTATTTATGTTCCCAGCACTGATGTCTCTCGCTTGGATTTTCATGCTAGACTTCTCTAACTAGTCTGCAGAGCTGTTCCTTTTTTACGACATAGTATCTGACTATCTCAAGCACTAAGATCACTGAACTGCATTTCAATGTTCAAGTGCTGTATACAGCATAATACTACTGCACCTTTTGATTTTCCAACCTCACTCTCTCCTACAGTCTGTGCATCTGACCCAATGTGGAGGAACAGCTGGAATCGACAAGACCCTATGTTGTCAAAAAGCACCAAACTCAGGTCAAGGTCGTGGAAGAAAAAGTTAGTGATGGAGGGAGGGGAGGTGGTGGCACTTTCAAATGTTACTTTGGTTGACTGCTCTTTTGGTATGACCCCACCCACTTCGCCATTACTAACGCACACTTATACACAATCGCCCTTTCATCCCCCTTTCCTCGACTATGTCCCCTTGTCATACAGCCTCCCCTTTCTCCCAGGTGCTGTGAAATGCTGTGGATGAGGTCGAGGACATGAGGAGCCCACCAGAGAGAGAACAGATGTCACTTGCCTCTTGCACCACACTCGGGGATGTTTGTGTGCATGTGTGTGTGTGTGACAGGTAGCATGTTGTGGTTGAAAGGTAAAGCAGGAGCTCTACTCCCAGAAGGACATGGAATGAAATAGGGGCTAATAAGGGGGAAGGGGCACCACGATAAAAGGGAAATGTATGAAAACAGATCTTGGATATAGATCTCTTATTTTCTGTTGTGAGCTGCCATGACAAAATCTGAATCTGAGTAACACCTTAATTTATCATTTGTGGGTGATATTGTTCTGTATCAGTGATTAGATTGTTGGCAGTCTGACAGCTACAGTACATTAATGACAGACATATGTGCACATACATAAGCCTAAAAACCATTTAGAGCTTTTAAATAAAATAAATAAATAAATAAATGTCTGAGCCCTGCACTTGCCAGGTGACTGTAATTGGAAGTATCAGTGCTGGTTTATTCAACAGTGCTGTATGCTCCTAGTCAAGATAGCTTCACTGTGGTCATAATTACACACACACGCGTCACTTGCTTAATGTACACACTCACCTGTGAATTGACTCATTACATATCACACTGATAACAGACATGCCATATGCACCTACTGCATGGAAAGTGATCAACTGTGTCCCCTCTGTGATCCCTCCCTCTGTGATTAATGTATGTATTCATTATTCAGGTTGCCTTGCCAGATTAGCAGAATATTCGGCAGATTAGCTACAGAGCTATCTTGTGATCTTTATCTTTTATTCAGCTACTTGAGTGCCCTAACTAATCGTAATGGAAGCTATCCCTAGTGGTGTGTAGTGAAAGAGGAGAGCAATTTTTTTCCTCAAAGGTTTGGATGGGCCATGCTATTGCTAAATGTTTGCACTGGATGTTGATCATAACTACACTCGGATATAGGTATGAATATTTACATGCTTTGCTGGCTACGAAGGAAAGGAATTTATCCTTCTGTTTGAGTATCTGAGAGCCAGCATCTCCTTTTACCTTCCAGTTTCTGAAGCCTATGTATTTCTTGTAGAGCTTAAGTGTTCAAAGCTTCCTTTATGCTGTAGCCAGTGAGTCCTGCATGATAAGCAGGTATCTTTTACCTTCGGCATGGCCCCTGGATGATGAAAACATCAGAACCGAACGATGACTTCTGAGTGTAGGGGCACTTTTCAAAAAATGCACACTGTTGGAGTAAATGCATGCATGTGTGCAAATGTTTTTACACACGTTTTTGTGTGTGTGCTGTTTAATCGGAGCCAGTCACTGATGCTAGAATAATTTTGGCATCTTATTTTTTTTTCGTTTTAAGGTGACATCACTCTGAGGATTCTCTATGAGTGTGTGAGTGCACCCATTGTGTTAGTGAAGCATAGCTTGTGTGCCTGTTACACATATGTTGGCAATTATGCCTCAGAGAAACCAGTGGGCAGGATGGAAAGTATACTTTTTTTTACTATTACATAAGTCTACAATCAGTGGCTATGGTAGTGATTCAAACTATGGTAAACATGCTGGCAAGTACTAATCAGGGAATCTTTCATCTTCTCGTGTTGCAGGCAGTTGATTCATCTTTTTGGCATGGTACTGTATACTCTCATGTTAAAGTCTTGAGAGGTTATGTTGCGGTATATAGCCCTGTGTGTCTACATGCAAATGCATGATGGAGGAATAGCAAGAGTTTGAAGGTGCAATGTTCCCATGAATAACCATTGCAGTCTACAGCATTTTTTCAATAAAAATAAGGCAAGAGTCTTAGAAACTGGTATACTCCAACAAACTCTAAGCTTAAAATCATTAATTGGTGGAGTGGATTTCATTAGACAGCCTTTTATTTATATTTTACATGTGGATTGCCTCATTCTCCAATTACCATCCAGGCTGAAAGTATCGCTGATTTAGCTATTAGTAACACTTTTCTCGGTTGTCTTTGTTGGACTCCCTGAGTGTTTACAGTTTCCTTCTGTTGTCTGAGTGCGGTGACTGTCCCTGCAGTTGACAGTTCCCTGCAGTTGACTTCTGTTCACTATCAGATGCCAAGTTCCTGTTCTCTATATAGTAAATAGGCAGCAAAAAAAGCACCGGAGGGGCATCATAAAAGAGCCTCACAGGATATTGAAATAATGACCGTTGTTTGCAACAACAGGATAGCCCATTCAAATTATTTCCTTATGTATTTGTCCAGAGTAATCATAAAGTCTTCCGAGAACACTCAAACTTGTCTGCGGTCCGCTAATCCAATATAGAATGAGGCACATGGAAAAGAAACATTACCTCTAACTACCTAGTTATCTGGCTGGGTCTGCCACGCAGGCTGAATCTGCTCTGATTTTGGGCCTGTCAGTCTGGGGAGTGAGGGCACAGGCAGTGAATTAATGGTCAGGAGATTTATTTGTTTGGTGTAATAAGGACTGTAAAACAGTAAGAGCTCTGTGCAGCCTTACAGGCCCCATGCCCCCTGGGTACAATCAAATGTTGCCAGTAAATCAATAGAGCTGGAAGAGGTTTTTATAACCCGAGTTTAACACCAGGCTCTAAGTGCTCCAGGTGGCAGGTCATTTGTTCATTATCCCAACTTATCACAATAAACAATGGCAACTCTGATTGGACTACTCTGCTACCACGAGACGAAAAATTGGAGAGGAAGAAGACAAAAATCTCAGGTGGGCAAGGAGGTGCTAATAAGGAAGGCAGCGAGTGGGCAGGAGACAGGGGAGAACCAGAAGATTAACCACCGTAATTACGTACAGGAGCACAGAGGAAGACTGGGACAGTACAAGTAACAGATAGCGTATGAGCTCTACAAGCTGTGAGCCTGCACTGATGACTCTTCTGATGCAAGGGTTATAATCGTGCCTTTCCTTTCGGTGCCACCAGCTGCCCTGGTCTTTTAATATTGTAAATACAAACAGTGTGCCTGCTTCTTCTCTTGCAAATGTACATCACACTGTGAAGAAAAAAAAGTGATTCAGGATTGGGTTGTGTCTAGAAACCACATTAATTCCTTTAATAATTTGGTGGCGTCTGTCAGTCCTTCCATTTTCTTAACCGCTTGTCCGACTGAGGCTGTTATTGGGGCTGAAGCCTGTCCCAGCTGTCATAGGTCGAAAATTCAAAATCTGTGTGCTATATTTATTCAAATATATTCCAAAAGTGAATAAGAAGGCTCCAATGATAAGATATGACAACCAATCATTAAAAGCATGTAATGCTCGTGTACAAATACAACTATTGTATGAACTTACTGGAGATTTTAAAGACAAAGCCTGCACAGTCAGTGAAGCAGTAAACTGGGCCTCCATGCTGTTTTTAGATCGCTTTGCCCAAAGAAACCTTACAGCAGTGTGAGTGCATTTTTGTGACCCCACTGGGAATTGAACTCCTAACCCATGATAACCACATGCTCCATCAACCAACCTCCACGCGGTTCTGCACCTTGTAAAGGTGAAAGACACTGCAAAATATAAGAAACACATGGAATATCTTTGGTATAAGGTACAGTGCAAAATTGCTGCACAGTTATTCAAATTTTGTGTGCTTAATTTATGACTCTTGTACAGGAGCGTGGCAGCTGGAGTTTGTAATTATACAACACACTCTTTCTACTCTGCTGGCGACATGCTACTGCATAATTTACAAGTCTATTATCTCATCAATTACAGTGTAATTACTTAGATGTACATCTAGTTTCTTACCATATTATAAAGCAAGTCATCAAATGAATAAGTGAGCAAACAAACAAGTAAACAAAGCGAAAAAGGTGGAGCAAACAAACAGATTAAAAGGGTAGGTTTTTAGTATGTGACGTGAAGTCACCCCAGTGTCTCCAACCTTTTCTTTTTTTTCTTCTTACTCCTTGCAATTAGTCTGCGAGGGAGGCCTTATCCTCGGCTTATCATCTGCATTTGTTTACCCCTGTTTCCACTGTTCTGCAAACCATCTCATGATTCATTACTGTGATTAATAAGCCTATCATGTGAAACCAAAATACTGTAGCTTTGCATCTGAAGACTTATTGTCTCTCCTCAAGGATGCATAATTAAGCCGCATGAATCTGTTCCTTCTTTTCTTTCTGTTTTTTTCCTTTTTGCTTTCTCTCACCCGCTCTGTCTTTCACTTTTTGATGAATTAATGACAGAGTGATTTTAGCAATGCATTATGCATGATAAAAATTGCTCTGTAATGGAAACAAACACACAGTGGTGTAGGTCGGGATGGCAAATCTATTGACCATCAGCAGCACCTCATCCAGTATGCATTAACAGTGGAGGATAGATTTGTTTTTATGGCTTGAATACTAAAAACTAAGCCAACACAAGACACTAAAAGCGCTGATGAGCTCTTTGCAGTATGGGAACACAGTCTGAATTCTTGTCATTTCAATAATATTCACTGATGTGCAAACTCTGTGAAACTTCAAACTGAATTGGGGAATGTTTGGGGTTATGTTCGGAGCACATTTTCTTTCCATTTGTGACTGGTGTGAGTTTCAAACAATGTGGCTCTTAAATGTAGATGGAAATAGCCATGGATGAAGTTAAAAGAAATAAATGGCAATGATCCCATCACCCACTCACTCTGAGCTTCAATCAAAGACATCTTTACTGCAGCTCCTCCATGTTGCACACCCTTTTTTTTTTTCTTTAAAACATCTGCGCTGTACAGAGACAAAAATGTCTAGACATTTCACAGAGGGTATCTTTGAAATATATTTTTTAAAAAACAAATGCTTCATTTCTTTCATGAATCAGACCTTTACTGGGCCTTAGCATAGTCAGAACAGTCCATTGAGTACTCAGTGCATTCATGCTGGTGGTGTTTTGGCTGCTGCAGGTCAAAGTGGTAATAAATCTGGGGAAGCTGGCCTTGGTAATGGACTCCAGAAGGGGCTTGGGAGTTAAACAGAGATGAGCAATGGAAACTGTGGTCAGCAAGAGAGCAGCTGTAACCCTTAAACAGGCGTGGACAAGATGAGAGGAAGGAAACAGCCAAACGTTTGGAGGCCCAGCAATGGGTCTATTTTAGGAGAGAGCTGGAGGGAAGGGAGCAGGAGTCCGACTGAGCAGCAGTTGAGCAGCACATGTTGGTATGCTGTAGGCTGCCTGTTCAAGAAGCAGCGAGGGCTCAGCAGGAGAACAAGAAAGCTGGAGATGAATTGCTTGTAGGGAAGCACTGTTAACTACAAAAACTAGTTTTTAATGTTAGGTGTGCCTTGAGAGGTTTGTGTAACAAGTAAGTGGAGCTACACAAGTATAGTCCTGGAATAACATATGTGGTAAGCCACCATTGCATAATCCTCTGGAGACCTGGTTAGAAACTAGCAAAAGAAGAAAAAAAAAGCTATAAAGAGACAAAAAGGAAGGGGGGAGAGAAGAAAAGTGTGAGAGAGAGAAATGTAGCCAACTGTTTTTTAAATCATTAAAATCTGTCTTTCAGGTTCTACCCTCGTTTTTTAACCCTTTACCTTAGGGTGATCTTCTATTAATGTCATTTGTTGAGCACAACAGATGCTTTGTGAACATGCAAGAGAAACTGCTCCTGTATTGATATGTATATTAGCCTCCACAGGCTTGGTCTCCTCTGCGGAACAATACTTATTGACAAGCATTTGTTGTCACCAAAAGCTATTGTCTAAATAATTGATCTAATTGATCGGGCTCAGTAGAAATCAACTAAATGACTGGTTTAATAGGTGAAGATGTTTCTCATAAATCAATACTGATTATTACTCAGCCTCGGTTATTGTGAGGCCATATTGGATGGCCTTAGCTGTTTACGTGTTAATCTCGCTTTTATTTGTGTTTTGACTTTGAAAAAATTCTTGCCACGAGACTGAAATTCGCCAATCTGCCTTATGTCTTGACAAAGTAAATAAATGATTCGGTATCCTTGTAAGTCAGGCTGGAATGTGAAAGGTCAGGGGGTCAGAGCTGCAAGCGGCTAAATCAGATTTTAGGCCACCAAACATTCAGTTCCCTTCTATTTGATTACTGCTTATTCGTGTGCCCGAGAACACAGACAAACAACCGAAACACAGCTCACTGGTTACTTTAATGTTTGAATTTCCAAGGTGAACACCCAGCAATTCAGTCACCTTCAGCATCTTACACTGTACTTTTCAGAAGTCCAGTCCTGTTTGGATTTAGTCCTTGTGTGGTTAAAACAGGATAGAAGGAAAGCAACCATATTTAAACGGTGAGATATAGTGCTGTACTTGGCAGTGTGCTGCCTCTCAATGGGAAGAAAAGCATACTATGTGTCTGTTTTTGCTGAAAAGTTAGGACTTCCAAGGCTCTTGAAGTAAACAAATCAGGCTTGGTTTAGATGGCACAAATGACAATAGTTTTGAAAAGATAAAGAAAGTCTTTGATAGGTTGGTGGCTTCACCATGTCTAGAAGGCAGTATGAAGGGAAGCCTGCGGTTTCACTTCACAGTCTCAGTCTCATTATAAATCTTCACAGCAAAACATTTTATAATGCTGTATTTGGCTGAATAAACAGTTATGATTTGGCACCGAACAGACTCTGTGGATGCCTGACTTCAACAAGCTGCCAGCTTCTCTGTGTACACGATGGAAAGCAAGGAGCCAAGGATCCTCTCTTGTGGAAATTATGAATATAAAGTCATGCATTATAGATTTGCAGGTGAATTTATTTATTCTCCTGCAAAACTCAGAAATGTAAGCCAACCAAATCAATGCAGGAGAGTTCATCTCTGTGCACCTAATCATTTGCTAATGGCTACTATCAATTATCTGCCCACGACTTCAGCATCCAACACTCCTGCAATTAAAGTCAACAAGCACATACTGTACTGTCGACCAAAGGTGCTTTACCATGGCTTTCCAGGTTAATGTATTGATTATCTTCTGCATGCTAAATTGGATTTATTCCACATCATCAGCCTTGTTTATTTATTTATAACCACACCATAATTTATCAAAAATGATCTTGCTGATGGGTGAAAGTGTTGCCTGTCAAGGCAATTACATGATTTCTTTTGATTTTTGCACCAAATGTTGTTAAACAATGAAATAAACCTAAACAGATTTTTTTTAAAAGTCCTGAAAGAAAAAAACAATCAGAGACCTTCATGTGCAGTGCTGAGTATCTTGTATGTGTTATGTGGCTTATATGTCACACAGACTTAACAACAGCTTGGTTTTTGAACACGTTACTTATTTATCTGCTTACTAGCCAGCCCTGCACCTGCATCCTTCTGCCAGCATTGACAAATACAACCCAATACAAAGGAATACTTGCTTTTGGATGTTATTATTTATTCATGATGCCCTACAGTCTTCCTGTCCATTCCACACATTATTTTAACGTTTCTGTTCATTGTTGGTCTCGCTGTTTTTTGGGGTTTTTTTTGTACATTTAGTGACACTGGACACACTTAGATGTGTGTATGCATACAGACCCGAGTGTCATTCTCTGATCCTCTGACATATGCAATAATGTCCGTGTGTGGGCTTTTCTTTTGGCAATTGGTTCCTCCAGCAAAAATCAAAATAATGCAGCCAAAGCAAAGGAACAGAATAGCAAGAAAACTGTGAGCAGCCTTTGTGCATTCATTATCCAAGTCAAGCTTAAAATGATATATTAAGTGTTAGATAAACAGCTACTTGTTTAAAAAATAAATCATGATTCTTCATGTATTATGAATGTGATGCATTTTCTATTGCTGGTAGTGATCCCAGTCTTTTTGTCACTTTGCTATGTGTATAACACATTGTGTAAATCTACACTGTAAGCTCTCCTGGCATTATTGTGTGCTAATATACTCCATTTCCCTCTTCCATGAGCCTGTCTGGATCATCTCATCTGAATCCCATACACCCATCTGTCCATCCTTTCTTGTGTAGCACCATCATCACTGTCCATAATAAAATGGTCTTAGCTGAGGGAGGCTGTTTGATTGCTGCTGCCCAACAATGTGTCTCTTCACTATAATATAACATTCCTCCGGTAGTCTGCACCTGTCTCAGACTGACAAGCGTACATTACCCCATGGGGTCAGCGGGGTCTCCCATCACTGTCCAACCATCTAGTTTGGCTGACGCAAATCCTATAGAATTGCCTGTTTTGAACTTGAGCATACATCCCCTCTTGACAGTTCCAGCATGTCTGCAGATCTCTAGTAACAATATCACCTATAGAATCAATCTCAATACTGCGTTTGAGGCCTATGGAAGCCATTGATCAATGCTTTGATGTCATGGCCTTTCATAAATTGCGACCTTTTTAGTATTGGCATGCCTCGTCACTCCTACAGATGCCTGATTCTCTCCAGCGGGCAGAGTGAGTCTGGGAGTCTGTGGCGAAGCAGCACAGTGTCACAGGTGTCAATACATCTGCTCCTTATTGACAATAAGACTCCTCTGGACCCCCGAAATGAAATAGAAGATGACAGGACCCTGACTTTGATGCTGACCTTACATCTCATCCTAGAAATACAATATGTAATTGTGGGCTCTCCTGGGATTATTTTTTTTTTTTTTGTCAAGAAATAAAAAAAGCAGTTGTTGGGTGAACATTTTTTAAGGGAGGGTTATGAAAATTTTGTGCTGTAGTGTCACACATTAGTTAAAGACATCCAACAAACAGCATTAGGTGATTCATGTGCTTGTAGGTCTTTCCAATGACATCTTTTGCTATTATTTCCTCTTCGATGCGCCAAGCAGTATGGTTTTACAGAAGAAGGCAGCAGTCAGAAGTGCTTTAGCTTGTTAAAACTGACCATAAACAGCTCATTGTTTTAAGAGGGCCAGACATGGTCATTTGATACCAGCACTATACTGGCTTCTCGCCCCTTAGCTATTCTGTTATTTCACTCTAGTAGTACACATGGGGTTCTACAGATGAAATATTGCTGGTATAAGGCAAGCACATGCTGCTTGGGAAGGATTTGTATAGAGCATTTTTTTTACACTAGGGGAAATGTCAAGAGTTCATACTGAAAACTCATGGTGGATATTAATGTTGCAGTGCATTATAGCAGCATTATTTTTGCTTTTATTGCAAGAATCTCAGCTGTGTCAAACATAATTCTGTATACTACATTTCTTTCAACGACTCTGGTAAACAACTGAAGTTTATAGCAACGTGCAGCTCTACATAGATATATATACACAAAAGAGATACCTCACCCATCTCTCTTTTCACAGTGCACTGCCCCCACCTCCACCTTTCTGTTATGGTGCCCATCACTGGTTTGCCTGACGGCGATCTGAAGCATTCTCAGCGTGTTCCTTTACAAGCACATGTTGGCGCAGTTGAATGAATCACCTGAACTAACAGCAGATGGTGCTCTTTGGGTATGAGAGGCCTTATCCGTGCGCTCAGTCTACTCTCCATGCAATCTATCATCATTCCTCCTTCTCTGTCTTCTCCCCCAAGACCATTGAGAGTATTCTGGACCACCATCCTCTGTGCCATCATTACGTTTGTGCAGGAGAATGTCAGCTTTCTCAGCCTTGGGCTTTTTATCCAGGGAGCTAGTGGTAGTGAGGCGACGTGCAGTTTAGACAGGGATCCGTGGGGCACCTCTTAATGATGTGGTTCAGTGATAAACCTGGGAAGACTGACTGAAAATTGTCTTGGCGTGGTAGGAGAAGCAAAAGCGAAAGAAGCACATTGTAGAGCTACTGCTGGAGGAAAGCACAGAGAGAGGGAAACTGAAGTTCAGTGCTTTAAACTTTCAAACTTGTCTCATTCACCAGTTCTTTGTATGTGTTAAAAATTGTCTTCTAGGCACAGGGAGATACTTTTAACTATATGTGAAGAGGATAAGTACAAGAACACTGTAAAATAAGGAAACCCTACTGATAATTATACATGAAATGGTCATTTGAAGATGTGCTTTGCTCATGGTGTCTATAATGTTACATAAAAGTCATAATGAATCAATTTGTGAACCTCACATACTCTATAAGGTGTAGCATTTAGTTGTTCACAAGCTTTCTGGCCCATCTCTCCAATGCAAATGTTTTAATATGCCAGAGTGTTGCTAGGAGCAAGTCAGGCATATTGCAGTGATTAGATTAAAATCCGATTTTTCTGTCAACTCAGCAAAGCTGTATCGGTAGTCAATTAAGATCTGTCATAATGTGATGGAGGACAGTTTGAAATCATCCCCTGCTCTGCTAAATGTATGACAGGCTACTACTAAAAGGGTCACTACTGTGACCTTGATTCACCAGAGGCTTTAAATACTCAGCTTGCTGGTTTCAGCATATGCAATATTTCTCGCAGTCTCCAAGTGAAACGTCAATGAACTCTGTCTGCAGGCACCTGTGCAGACATTTCTTAACACATTTCCCATTTTCCCACACAATAGAAATCAATGCACAAGTAATTCACATATTCATTAAGAAAATATGTCCACAGCTCTAAACCTATTTGTAAATTAGCTGACAGATTATTCCCTTTTACATTAGTGCTTTGACTAAGGGGGTGTCAGTGGAATCCAGACTTGGACATTTTTTTTTTTCACTTGGCTAATAGTCTTACTTAATACCCATCAATCATAACAGTCAAAAATATTGATTGTTAGCTAGATTAAATCAGAGTTATTCCACTGCAATAGCTATTACAAAGTGAAGCTATTATAGTGAAACTGTTCTTGATTTACTATGCAAGAAGATTTGCTGTCTTGTGCATTGTACTGAGTTGTGTGTGTGTGTTAAGGTGCATCTGTGCCATTTGTGAATAGCTGTTGTTCAGTTCACACACACAGTGCTTGTAATTTTCTTTTTTTTTTCTTCTCCACAGCATGTAGAGCTTTTACAAAATAACTATGCATAACAGTCGGCCTGGTCTCTTTGTTTGCTGAATGCAGGTTTGCTGAGGGACCGCGTGAGGTGGATGTTGCACTTAATGACTACATCTTATATAATGGGGATGACCCATAACTGAGTGTGTCAGAAATTATGTCATCAGAAGTATTGGTCACATTACAGAGTCCTTAACACCTGTGACACTGAAGTTCAGTATCATACGGATAAACAAGCTGGGCCATCTAATGATGGGATTACACCAGCTGTGACCCATGTTAACATGCTGATGTTGCAACTAAAACAGTAATTTAGTCGGTAGCAGATCCTGATTTCTTTTGTTAGTCATTTCCTCCTTTGTACCAGGGAAAAACAGCACTCACCTGTTTTAAAGTTTTTTCAGCTACATCACTCTTTTTTTAAAACATTTCAACAGTGAAAATAGTAAATAAATATGGGCCTCTGGCATTTGAAAATGTGCTGTTTTTTAAAGATATGCCAGTGTCTGTCATCAGGGCCAATATGCTGTCAATATGTTGATGCATCCCCAGTTGCAACCTGTAAGTATTGATGCACTGTTTCTCTACTGTTACACAATCAGACCACACCCACCTTAGTCACAGCTTTCTTTTCTACCTCAGCTGCACACCTGTAACATTTTGTTGACACACAAACAAACAATTGAAAAACAATACCAGTTACGCTACTGCAGCTCATCATAATGGAGACTTTGCACTAAAACAATGATATTCTTCATAACTTGTTCTCAGCAGTAATGGTAATATGAAACCACATTCTGATGGAGATGTACTGTCTGCCCCATTTGAACTCTGTTGGCTCCATCACTAGAGAGTTACAAAAGCTCTGTGAGGAGTGGGCCTGTTCTGCGCTGCAGTTGTGTGAGCTAAAACTGCCTCAGACAGGTGCTACAGTGTGTGCTTCAGTGCACCAAAACAGCTGGGGCCGGTCATCAATGCTCACTGGAGATGACATCACCTGACAAGTGTTCATCTGACTCATCTCCTGTTCTCTGGCTTCATCTCGGGCTCCTGACACATGCTTCACCTCCGAGGCACTCACTCAGGACAAGGGCTTGACTATGGCTTCAGGCACTAAATTCAGTAATATTGCAAGTCTATGCCAAAACCATGTGAAAAGGAGATGAGGTAAGAGGGCAGATGCAGGTGATGCAGTCTCACTCATCATCAGATTTTGAAAGGTGTGATGCTTTGCTTCAGTGCTTCAAAAGCCCTTTAATATCTAAAAGAAGAATGCTGCACCCAATGTATCATGTATTGGGGCACTTAGAAAAAAAAATAAGCTAGACACAAAGGACAATTAAACCAGAGGAGTCAAGAGTAAGAACAAGGCTATTTCACTTTAGTATGTTGGGTTGTGAATCAGTGAAGGTCCATCCCTGCCTAGGACATAAAACAGTGATCCCTTTAATTACCTAGCATAAAATCCACAGTATAAAATTCTCACCCCAGTATTATGCAGGACTGGAGTCACATGATTCTCTGGAGGTGACTGTCTTGTACTGTGGCAAGGGGAAAGATGAAGGTAATGC
>VUQS01055109.1:14489-25488 GCA_015108495.1 Heterochromis multidens | reverse complement strand
AGTGGTGGTGTGTTGGTGGGGGGGGGGGGGGGGGGGGCTGCCACATGTTTTTAAAGAGACCAGATAAAAGATGATAAAAGATGACCTGGAATGATGGATTGACAGCAAACCATAGTTAAGTAAATAATAACAAAAAAGAAAAGTGAAAACAGAGTTGGTGTAATTGTACAGACTATTGTATAAGCGTTTCACACACGCCTACAAGTGTACAACAATACTTAAGTGGTTCCAGTACAAACTTGTCTGTGAATGTGACAAATGACAGGTGTCCCATGCGACCAAGTCTACATGAAGTGTCTCTCACAGAAGAGCCAGGAAAACCATTTGTGTTTAGAAATGGTGCTATGCTGGCTTCAGAACTATTCATACTTACCTTTGTAAGATATTAAAAGCCACTATGAGCCCTTTCATATATTTGCCAGCCTCTTTCATACAGCACAAAATGGTTGTCTTAACTGGTGTTCCTTGTAAGTTCTGCAGAAATGTCTGTGATATACCGAGAAGTGACCTTATACTGTTTCTATCATGAATTGTATTTTCATTAGACTAATAGCCAGCATTGCCAAATAATTTTTATGAATTTATTACTTCTTAATTTAAAACTTTGGTGTTTATCCCTGAGAGTCACTGTGTGAAAACCTTGTTTCTGTCTATGTCAGTACCTTAGAATTACTGATGTATAGGATTACTAACACTCAGGAGTAGAGTGATGGTAAATATTCTTAGTCTCGTTCATGCAATTATGAACAACTTGTACTTTACATTTTTTTATAAACTTGTTTTTTATGGAACTGAATATCTACTTTTATTTTAATTTGAGTGATGTCCTTCCTTCATTCTTCTCTTGTATTAGTTTTTATCAAAGGTTGTCCTCTTTTTGAAGTAAATATGGCATTCAAACTGGATTTAATATAAAAAAATATATATATAACATTTTTTATTCTGTAGAAAATCATAATGCAATGCTATTACTACAATGACTGTTTAGATGTGTGTTTATCACATGGCAAGAGAAACACAAAGAAGGAGAAATGTTTATATCTAAACTACTGCTGTCACCATGGAAGCAACATCCTTTGTTAGCTGTATATTCTTAAAGCAAATAATTACTCTAAGACAGAGAGAATGTATTTTTCACAGGAAACTGGTATTCATGGCAAGAATACTTAATGTTCAATAAATGACTAATGCATTCTTCAGGTTATTGCCATACAGTCTGAGTTTGTTTTTTTGTTTTTTTAATAACAGTCACATGGTTCTGTTGAACAGCTTTGGAAGTGAATCATGCAGTATTGACAAGAAATATAAAGGTGAGTCTGCCCTAATGGAAAACTAACTATAGCAATCTCTCCAAACTGGTGGGTGACGCACACATATAAAACTAAGACAATGGAAACTTTGTTAGATGCGGTTACTTTTTTGATGTTGCACTGCACTGCAATGTTTATTCAGCAGTATTTTAGACTTAAGAGTGTGTTCAGTGACCCACAGGGCCAGTGCAGGACAGGTATGCCAGGGGATAATCTCAGCTGTGCAGCTCACAGAAGACAGGCAGCTGCGTAGGTTGAAGTCCACTGTAATTTCAGGTAATTTGTCCCTGATGAAGCACCGTAGCCAGTCGAGAAGAGAAAACACTTGAGGAGTGTTGTGTGCAGCCAATCGTCAGTACAACCCCGCAAGACTACATCTAGGCTACGAGTGGGAGGGAGGAGAGGACTTGGGAAGCAAAACATGGCGAAATAACAAGTTTGGCGGTTATACCGCAGGTACAAACTGCACCGTTTCTGTCAGTGTTGGACTATGACTACAAGTTCATAAAATCTGGATGCCGGAGATCGACGGCAGCGCGTAACTTTAAAGCGTCGAGTGCTCAGGCTTACAAGTATTACGGTGGCTGGCGACAGCATAGTGCCTGCCCGTCTGCCCGTGTTTTCCCCGGAAGGTTGGCAGTGCTAGGCGCGACTGTCAACAGAAAATGGATGAAGAAGGAAAAGGAAAGTTTATTCTGGAAAAGACAGTTTAGCTCGCTAGCTTAGCTGCGTTAGCCAGCCAGTTAACGTTAGACTAACCGCACACACCTGACTCAGGATTTGGATTATTTGTGCGCTCTGGACGAAACCGGGGTGAATTTAAGTCGCGTTAACAAGTTTGACAACTGCAGCCGCAGGGATTCGCATTTCAAACGAGGCCTTTATTTTCGTTTTTCCGCTCCTAATCTGTAACAATATCCCGGGAGGACATCTGTTTAAGGCCGATGATGAGAGCCTGACAGTCGGTTCTGGTGCGGTGCGGACGGACCCGGACGCCATCACATCAGACGTTGCGTTCTCCCTAAAACAACCACTGCGCTGCTAAACCGTAAATTAAATTTTATACTTTAACAGTGTAAGTAGGGGTGTTTCAGTAGCACATAACACCTATCTGGTAGTTTTTCCCCCCGGCGACACGCATCAGTGTATCATATATAACATTAGCTGGGATGTGGGGCGGCAGGGAAGACGCGGCGTCTTGTCAAAATGAACGCAGCAAGGTGTTCAACAACAGTGGAGGTGCACTGCATTTAAAACCTGCCAGATGTTAGATCGATACCAATGGGCGGTTTACAGCGACATTGACAGCTTGTCTAAATATATTATTTTAAGTTGCATGTGATTTGATTGGCTATCGCAGCCGGTATTTCTGTAAAACAAGTGCGAATAACATTTATAGCTTTCGGCCAGAGTTGACGTGAGCTAGCCAGCTGGGTGCGTCTGTGGCTGCTCTATCTGCGATGCATTTGCTGATCTAAGTGCTACAGCTTCTGCATATTGGACCGCCACTTTGCTGTATTTCCTCTAGGCTTAGGCCATTATAAGCTGGCGTGAGCAGCCACTTAAATCCCCCTTAAATACTTCTTGTCAAATAAGTGGCTAACTTATTAGCTACCGTGATAAGTTTCGCCAGCTATGTCTGAAAACGCCCCCACACGAAGCCTGGATGACATAGACCTCGCAGCTCTGAGGGTGAGTATTGTTATTACCAGATAAGTGTGCTGCACTTTATTCATTGTAAAATTATGGCAGACGGACTCATTAGATGTTATGTCATATGCCAGTTTGCCTCAGACACAAGCACGACCATTGAACACCCACGCAACAAAGTTAAGGTGGGATAAACATCTATTGGCCAGTTAAGTCTGTACATAAATCCAGCAAGTATATGTTGTGATTTCTCTCTTTTTAAGAACCAGCTTACCCAGTCCTGACAACGTTAATTTGTAGGTTAAAAAAGAAGCACCAGTATCTTGTGATTACATCATGTAATGGGGGGGGCTGGTTTATTTAAACTACATTTTGTCATATGGTGTTTTTATTTTGTTTGTTTGTTTTTTTTAGTTAAATTTTCATATGGGAGTTTGAGTTAAATGGCAAATCTTCTAACCATACCCTCATAATTTTAGTTTAGTGTAGTTGCAATAGCTGAAAACATTCTAATATTGTAAATTGATACAATGCAATATATCAGACTTTTGTTAGTGAAGAAAAAACCTGGAGTTTTTTTTTCCTTTTTGTGTTTTTAATGGGCTCTCATTAAGGCCCAAGTCTTAAAATCCTAACTTGCTTTTGACCACCTTCTGCAACATGAGAAACTCTTTGACAGGTGAGAAATTGGGGGGGGAACAAAGGAAATGGCTAATCTTTTCCTCTTAAAGGTATTGAATGAAAAAAACATATTTCAAGTGTGCAGTTTCTGGCAGCCCTTTTGACATATCTCCCCATCACTATGGAAGCTGTCAAGACGGTGTAGAATTTGCTGCAGCAGTAAATCCACTTAAGACAGAACTACTTTACTCATAGAAATAAGTATCATAAAGCATTCACTCAGTGCTTGTTTGAGAAGAAGCTTTGTGTCACCTCCTCAATTGCAGATTTTAACCCTAGTCTTTTCTTTTATGTTTGATTGCCTTTTGAATCCCTTTCTAGAGTTAAAGTGACCAAAAGGTTACTCAGTAGCTCCATTGAAACTCTAATGTAAGGACTCTGTATAACATAATCCCTTCATTTCCTTTAACAGGCCACTCAGTTTTATAGGATTCCCGGAGCCCTCTGAAAAAGATCAGGAAATTCTAGCATTTCAGTGGAGCTTTCACATGGTAATGGGGCTTAACAGATCAGGACAGTTTATCCAAATACTGATTGTTTGGTCGAGTTTTACCTGTTTCGCTGACTTTCTTTTGAGGTTTCACCTGAAAATTTCACCTAACCTTTCACTATCCCAGCACACAGGCAGATGTGACCCAGTTTTTTAAAACTGGAGTAATGATTTAATATTGCAGTGCATTTAATAATAATTTATTATATATTTATATAGTTCACATAATAAATTAGGCAACATTTTGTTCATAAGAACAGTTAGGTAGGTGCAAGAATGGCCCAGGGTAAATTTGTTGCCCACCATGGCTGAGATGTAGGAATAAATACTTGTTTGTTTGTGGGCTTGTTTATCTATGGCTGGGTATTTCGCTGAACAAAATTGACCATGTGGTGGCCGTGGCTCAGGTGGTAGGGCAAGTTGTCCATTTAATGTAAGGTTGGTTGTTCGATCCCTGGCCAAATTTCCTTGGGCAAGACACTGACCCCAAGTTGCTCTTAGTAGCATGGCAACTCTGCCACCATTCATTTAAAAGTGAACTACAAACATGTTAGGATGGTTGTTAAGGATCTTATACTTAATTCTACACTAGGGAATGGTGATTAAGCAGGCTGATGACTAGTCATTTGTTTCTGTAGGGTTAAGTTGCTGGTGGGTCTGAAGAGTGTAAATAAAATTAATTTACCTCAATGTCTTTGACATGGTAGAAATTTCACCACCAAAATCTGCATGATCAGCCACCAGAATAAATAAGTGTGAAACTGTTTGTGACTTTCTGAAATGACCGTTTAAAGTTTTCATGTAAACAGATGTTATGTTTACTGTCACTGTAAGTCACCAACACCCATATATTTTAGTTTATTTAAAAGGGACAATGCACAATTATGAACTTGAGCCTGAGATCCATCGTGTAAATGTGCCAGATTTAGCCGTATAGGCTAATTTTCCTCTGCAGTCTCTGGCAGGTTGATAACATTGATAAACATTAAAAGAAAAGCATCTATGTATGGATAAGAAACAGAACAAATACATAACCATATAACATACTAAACAGACATTAAAGACCACTTATAAAACTCACAACAAAAACAAAAGCACATGCAAACAATCACAAAAACATAGACAACTCAATCAGATTACGACAGCGTGTTTGTTTATTTTTGAGCTTTAACAGTCGTGTTTTGCTTTCCCATAAAACATTCGCAGAAGTATTTTTGGGGTATGTTTAATTCAATATTTTTAAGTCAGTTTTTATTGGCTTGCATTTTCCTCGTTACCTGCCTTGCATTACAGCATATCTTGGGTGTTACCATCACCTTTTGAATAAAGTAATAGTGTGAAACTATTGGCAGGACAGTGAACTGCGTCATCCACATCTGTGCATATTTGTGGGTTTTGTGCTTGAGACTGAGACAAACAAACAAACTGAGGACTCACTCTTAGATTTAAAAAAAATTAGTTTCAAAGTTCTTAGATAGGATAAAAAAATATTTCAACTGCTCAATCACAGCATTTTTCCAGAAATTTGCTACAAAGCACAGAAGGAGTCCAGCATTACATAACAACAGTTCACTGCAAACAGGCATCAACAAATTATTTATGCAGAAACACTTAGATTGCCAATAGCAGGGGATAAAAGCAAGCTGGCCAACCGCACAACTGTATCGATTACAGGTGACATAATAAGTTACATATTTAGAAAGAGACGGCACAAAGTGGAAATGAAATTTAGGCATTTTGTTATGTTTCTACAGTCCAGGCACTTATCTTAATCAATAATAATAATAAAGTTTGTTTGTATAGCACTTATCAAAACCAGTGTTACAACGTGCTTCCCCAAAATAAACAATAGACTTTATAAGGAAACAAAGATGTAGGAATATATTATAAAAATAGCTATGTCTTATCAATTAAAATAGGCCATGAAAACAATTGTCAATAACATTATGTAAGTGTGAGGTAATAGAATTGCTGTAATATTAATAAAAGCTCTGAACGTGCTTGGTTTGCTCAAAATATCTCTAATACATTTATCTCCATATCTTGTAATTTTTGTAATTCTTATTTCACATTGTGATAGAAACTTAATGTACCTTCAAGTTTAATAACAAGAAAATTGTTCTCTAATGATAATCAGGGAAGGCACATGTTGAGTAGTGATTTTGATCGTTGCTGCAGCTCTGTAACCACATCTTTTTCTTTTCTTAGAAAGACTTCCCCTCTTAGCTGCGTTGACATCATTGCGGGAAATAGTGTTGTCAACTTCCTCTTGTACCATTACTGCTGTATTTTACTGTGCATGCTGTTAAACTTAGCTTGTTCTTTATACAACAGGCTCGGCACATCTTAACCATCTTGACTATTTGGCAAAATGATTTGCGTTAGTCATGGAGGTTCCCCTCCTTTATGCTGTACTTTAATAGACATCATATGACATGGGTATATCCACATGAAGTATCAGAACTGCCCCCCACCTTCTAGTAGTTTTACTGATACCTTGCTTGTTTCGCAGTCACTGCAGACAGTTTGTTTGACTTTGTGCTGCTGGTGTTACTCTTTGAACATCACTGTACCCTTCCCATTCCATCATATCTTTCCTTTCATCCCACTCTGTGCTTGACGTGGGTGAAGATGCCATCTCTGCCTCGCCACCCGCTCTAATGTTACATTATTGCCTTCCATACCATTTTCTTTACTTTACGTTACCGTTTCCCCCACTTCTCTGTCCTCTGTACGCAACATGCTTCAAAAACTGTTGAGTATGTTTATATCATCATATAAGCGTGTGTATCAAATCTTTGGTCAGTTCCACAATTTACTGCCAAGTTTACCTAAGTATGCTATTTTTCACCGTAATTCCTTGTCCTAAAGGAAAATCTTCCGCTCCCCGTTGAAGGCATAAAACCCATCATTGGAAATGGATGAAAGCAGGATAGGTCATGGTGTACATTCTAAACCCAAAGCAGCAGTCTCACCACCCACACATCTTCTTAAAGCCATATTGAAATTACATGAAAGTGGAACTGCTTGTCATTTTCCCTTGTCTCTTAGGGGAGGGGGGTTGCATAATTGAGTCAAAGCAACCTACTCATTATTAGTGTCAGTGAAATATGTGTTCATGGTACTGAAACACAAAATGAACAGATGAAGAAAAAGGCAGAAGTTATGTCAGTTTTGTCAGAATCTGTCTTTGTATATCTAATCTAGTATCAATATTTAGCGTCTCTGAGTGTCTGCTTCCTCCGTGTAAAGTTTTGTGGGTGGCAGAGAACATTGAGTTTAGATCATTTGTATGGAAATATGTAATTGTGATATTGTCTCTGGTGTACACAGTAGAAGCCACTGGGATTGCTGTTATTTGTTTTTGTCTGTGGTCTCTATTCTGCAGAAGCCCATGTGCTTTATGTGGTTTTATGACACTGTTCTTAAGGGGTATAGATCTGCAGCTATGCTTACATCTAATGATAGTACACAGCTTCTGAAATTCTAGTCATAAAAAAAAAAAACATTACACAGGTCTTTCTTTGTCTTCAGCGGTGCCTCAGCAATGTTTTGTATTTAGACTTGTGTTAATATAACTGTTGGCAGATTGCAGCTGTTAGGAGAACAGGTGAAGTTTAGCAGGGTTTTAGTATTTAAGAGTTAGTCTTAACTGAAGAAATATGAGTGTAACAACATGAAATACAACCTGCACTTAGGGTTGGTATTGAAGTGTAAATGTGGAGGATTCAAAGAAGAACAAAGCAAGCATCACCCACTTAAAAACAAAAATAAATGTGGTGTGCTTTGAGTGCAGTCTTTGTAATTTTGCCTTTTCCCAAATGTTGAAAAAGAAAACTGAACTAGGGTTTGTTTTATTCAAATGCTTTGTCTGTCTTTAGGATGTCAACTAATGTGGCCTAAATGTCTTGGTGTATCCTATTTCCTTCTGTCTGTATACTGTGTGACATGTAAACTGCTGCTGTCTCCACTAGGATCCAGCGGGAATCTTTGAGCTGGTCGAGGTTGTTGGCAATGGGACATATGGACAGGTGTACAAGGTGAGCCATGATGCCCTTGTCACATATGAGTAATGCATGAATTCTGATGCATTCAGTCTTTAAATTATCGCTTGTGTATTGAGCAATTTTGTGTGAGCAATTTTGATTGTTGCTACAAAGCCTGCTTCTTAGATTACAGCAGATTTCGCCTACTGCTATATCACTCAAATTTTCAGCTATCAGGCTGTTAAGTTTAAAGTGGCAGTGACAGAAAGATAAGGCACTCTAGTAAAAGAAAATGTAAAAGAAGAACAGCAAAATTATGTGAAGAAGCAATTAGCCACACTCAATGGGCAAAATTCAAAGAGTCCTGGGAAGATAGAATCAAAGGTTCACTTTAAAATTTACTGATCAGTGTTACAATAATCCAACTTGCTTTTTATTCAGGGCCGTCACGTGAAGACGGGCCAGCTGGCTGCCATCAAGGTGATGGATGTGACAGAGGAGGAAGAAGAGGAGATCAAAGCAGAAATAAACATGCTGAAAAAATACAGCCACCACCGCAACATAGCCACATACTACGGTGCCTTTGTCAAGAAGAGCCCACCAGGACATGATGACCAGCTTTGGGTCTGTCTACTACTGTGTCTGGTCTGATGGTTTAATAGCTGTAAGCCTCATTAATTGTTCTAACTAAGATGTGTTTGTTTCCACATAGCTGGTGATGGAGTTTTGTGGGGCGGGGTCAGTGACCGACCTGGTGAAAAACACTAAGGGCAGCTCTCTAAAGGAGGACTGGATTGCTTACATCTGCAGAGAGATTCTAAGGGTGAGAAATCAAGAAGCCATTATTAGCCACAATGTCAAAGAGTTGTCAGACCACACTCCTCCACATATCTGTAAAGTTTTGTTACTTGCACAGTTGTCACTCTGTAGTGACAAAATCTGTCCAGAGACTGATGGACCAATAAGCACTTGGTAAAGTACTTAAAAACACCTTTATGCTGGTTCCCACTACAGTACGTTCCTCCAGAACCAGATTTTGTCATAACACGCATACACAGGCAGACAGTCTCATGTTGAAAACAAAACCAGCTATGGTAGCACGGCAGGTGAATACTACTTATTTTACAGCTTTAATACAATACTCATGGTTGGACCACACCATTTTGCGACCTCATATGCACCTGTCAAGGCTCGTGCGTGACTGTAATTTGCAGGTTTGTGATGCTATCATGTTTTTAAAAGCAATCCACAGATATGTGGATAACACAGAAACCCGATCAAGTACTCAGAGCTTCATTTGTGTTAGTACCTGTTAGAGTAGGTATCTCCAGGTCCACATTTTGCCAGGTTGTGACAAACAAACACAAACGCACACATGCATGGATGGACTCAATGTGAAAATGATATCAGCTTTGGTGTCTTTGCTACTAACATGTATGCAGCAGAGGTTACTACATACTGACCAATTTTGGCTTGTTTGTATGTCAACAGGGCCTCTCTCACCTCCATACCCATAAAGTTATCCACAGAGACATCAAGGGCCAGAACGTGCTGCTAACAGAGAATGCAGAGGTCAAACTAGGTATGTTAGAGTTTTGTATTGCTAAAGTAGTTCTGTTGATCTAACCCCAGTCTCTGACCTTTTTCTTTCTCTTATTTCTCATTTCTTTTTTCACTTTCAGTTGATTTTGGGGTCAGTGCCCAATTGGACAGGACAGTTGGCCGGAGAAACACCTTCATTGGCACACCATACTGGATGGCACCTGAGGTCATTGCCTGTGATGAGAATCCTGACTCCACCTATGACTACAGGGTAACAACAACAGCAGCAGCACTGTGATTGTTTGTGTGCACTATGCTGTATGAACTGTATAAAAGCTAGAGGCTGACCTTGGTCCCCTGTGTATTTTGCAGAGTGATATTTGGTCTTTGGGGATCACAGCTATTGAGATGGCTGAGGGAGCTCCTCGTAAGTGTATACATATCCTTTACACACTTGTTTTACCTATTTATGTTAAATCATGCATGTATATGCAGGAATAGATGTCACATAATTTCAAAGCCCATTCTACAAGACTTCATGAATGAGTCCGTCTTGCATATGCAGCCATGTTTTCTGTCTTCAGATGGACAGCTGACTCACTGTAATCAAGGTAGTGTAGTTGTGAGCTGCCAGTTGGCCTGTGGAGGCTGGTTGTACAGAGCTCTCTGGTCTGCTTAGCAGGGAGATCTGTCTGCATGGAGAATTGGTGTAAATGCAAAGAAGCAAAGAAAAATCTCACTGAAGAGTAGCAACTAAAATGTTTGTAAAAGTTTGGTGAAGAATGTGTTGAACAGTAGCTCAACACGAGTAGCTTATAGTGCCTAGTGTGCTCCTACATTTGATAAGTGGGTGGTTGTTTTCAAACTGATGTATGTGCAGAGTTTGAGAGTAGAAGGCTTAAGGCATTTACTTGCTGTTAGGTTTTGTGACACGATTCAGTATGAAACCTACAGAAGACTGGTGTGGAAACCTGAACCCTTTAGTACACATGTTGACATCAGAATGTGTCCAGTAGTTAATTCTTTGAAATGAACAGTATTTCTATGTAGATGGAGATCTACCGCTAGAAAATTATGAAAGCTCTGAAAGCTCATATAGTTGTTGCTGCTGTGAATGACATGGGGCACACAGAGCAACTGTCAAGTGTTGCACCATGATAAATTATGCACCATGTACTGACTGTATCAGGCTGATAACTGAAGTTTGTTTTCTCCCAATAAAGCGATAAAGTATCCTTTTTTTTTTTTTTTTTTTTTTTTTTTTTTTGTTTTTTTTTTTTTTTTTTTTTTTATTCCTTTTTTTTTTTGTTTTTTTTTTTTTTTTTTTTTTTTTTTGTTTG
>VUQS01055109.1:0-14469 GCA_015108495.1 Heterochromis multidens | reverse complement strand
CCTGAAACCATTTGTCAGTTGATTATTAATATTGAAAGTAGGGTTGTCACGATACTAGAATTTCAAACTCAATACCAATACCTAGGAAAATACTCGATACTCTATGCTATTTTCAAGACCAATTAATATAAAGATTATAAAATGCAAATAATAATATCAATAACAGTGTTTTTAAGTTGTCTGATATAGTGTAAAAATACAGTAACATATCTGTATGGTGGATATATATTACAAATATTTAAAGATTCTTTTAGGCAGTGAAAAAACAAAAGAATATTTTTAGGTTGTCTGAGGTAATGCTGTGCTTCTGGTGACTTGGCAATATATTTTCATCACTGATCAAATAGAGTTGGTAAGGTAGACTTCCACCGTCTCTGTCTAGCTGCAGGTTAATGTTTATGATGACTGTTTAAAACATCAATATTGTTGAAACGGGAGCTTTACCGACCTCTCGAAATTCCTCCTAAAATGTTGTTCAGTGCTGTGAGCGTCAGCTGCTTCAGCTGCTGTTGAGGGGAGGGGCTGTGTGCCTGCCTGTCTGCAGCGGTGCTGTGAGAAGTTGTGTGTCAACTGGAGGAGGTGAAGATGGCACTGTTTATAGCAATACTGTTGCAAATGAGTATCTAATCCAATAGTAATTTTTTAGTATCGATTAGTATCTGAGTATCAGTTTGTTTGTTTTTTTCCTAATTGCAAGACAGGTTTTATTAATCTGTTAACAACTGCTTAAAAGTGTAATAAAAGTATTATAACTATGCTAAACACTACATTGCTCTTGGATCAATTTCCTATGTTTTTTTAGCAACATGATGGGCATTATAGTCAGTTATTAGTAGTTCTGAATGTTAAATCTGAGTCTACTCTTTATAAGTAAACATAGTTCTTAATTGATTTAAACAGTTGCATCAGCAGTTAAATTTCTGCACTTGGCATTTTATTTCTGTACTGATCACATGACCTAAATTTACTGGGAATTCATCCATCATCAACAGGGCTGGCGAGGATTATGTATGATATTTGTCACAGTTTCATTGAGATGTATTATTGTGCTGATTGGTTGCACAGTATGCTCACTTTTCACTCATCTTCAACTTGTTTTACCTCCTAAAGGCAATTGTTTGAGTGTAGATCTTTTGGACTGTCTGTAATGAAACACTAAAGGGGACAACAGTATGTAACTGTTTGCACCAAATCATTTGTACTCACAGGGTTTTTACAAAAGTGCCAACAACCTGTCAGTGGGTGATCCATTTCTTCAGTGTATATTAAATAACGCACGTTATAACTGTGATTCCTCTGGTTAGTGTGTACTTTAAAATGCTGAAATGAAAATTTCCTCTTTCCTGCCTCAGTCACGTTGGATATGTCCTAAAGACTGTGTTACAAAAGCCTATTTACTGTGAAAGTCTAAAGCTAACCAGTCAGGTTTAGCTACCTACCTACGCTGGGAACACAATGACTCACAGTCCTTGTTCTTACATTCAGTGTAACAATAAGCCTGAAGCACTAGGAAAGATTGGATAACAGCAGCTGTAACCATGTTTGAGGATATAGAAAACATGTGTAATGGTGGCATGTGTTATTCACAAACTACCACATGTGGAAGTAAATGGTACTCTGTCTAACATTACCTTCATTCTAATGTGCTTTTGTAAAGCAGCTCAAAGTATGGACCGAAAGATTTAACTCATGTAATCTCCTTTATTTCTTTAGCCTTGTGTGACATGCACCCAATGAGAGCTCTCTTCCTGATCCCCAGGAATCCCCCTCCAAAACTTAAATCGAAGAAATGGTGAGTTATCAGCCATACCGATGCCTCATCTTAAAGTGCTTGAAAAGCCTTTTTTTAGCATGTGCCATATCCTGTCTTGTATTGTGCATTAAATAAATGGGTTTTCTAGCATTCTTCCGTGTGTGTGATATAGACTCAGACAAAATGATAAGACTGCTTCATTGTGGACTAAATGTGAAATCTGCAGATTATCTCTTTGTATTAGGTTGAAATAATAATTCTTCAATAATGTATGAACTAAAGCCAACAAATAACTGTGGTCTACCATAATAGCAAAAAATGGGTCATTGCAGGAGGGCAAGCTTTACATGCAGTGTAGTAGCATAGTTACTTTGCTTATCAGGTTACAGCTGTATGTGAATGGAAACAGTATGGATTGTACAAGAAATTGCAGGAACATGTTCAATTTCCAAAATGTTGTGCATCAGATTACTTTGGGTGCATTTGTGGTCGCTGGCCCTCCCTGAGATTTCAAAGCATTAAAGGTCATGCACTTTTTCTCCCTGCTGAGGTAAATATGATTGCTAGCAAGCATTTAAACTATAATTTGTCATTTTTTCTCCTACCCACTACTTTTCCTGCTAGTTGTTAATGGATCCACCTAGTAGAGTTTAGGCTCACACAGGATTAAAAATGCAATGTTTCTTCCACAGTTTTTTATAATTCTCATGGTAAAAAAGCTGCTGCTAATGTTGTACCAATAAATGGGTATTAAAAAATAAGTAGGGGACTGACCCCTTACATGATCAGTAGGACACAGTTAAAATACAATGGACATTATTGGCCTTATACAGATACTACTCATTACATAGTTACTGTACTGCATTGCATTGCATTAAATTGCATTTAATAGTGATCATGTGGTTTGTGGTCTCATTATAATGAAACTGAGTGAGAAGAACAGCAGGTAGTAAAATAGTTAATCAGATTGGTTGTTAATGTCCTGCCTCATTTTATTTATTTATTTATTTTTTTACTGGTTAATCACAGTGACTTGAATTTCTGATTATTGTTGAATCTGTATTCTGAGCAATACTAGCCCAACTATCAACTGGCCTCCTGTTCAAGTTTCTTATCCTCTAACCTTCCCTTTCCTGCCAGGTCCAAGAAATTTATTGACTTTATAGAGAGCTGCCTTGTGAAGACATATCCCAGCCGGCCATCCACAGAGCAGCTGCTCAAGCATTCCTTCATCAGGGACCAGCCAACTGAACGTCAGGTCCGAATTCAGCTCAAAGACCATATTGACCGTACACGCAAAAAAAGGGGAGAGAAGGGTAAGCAAGTGTAATACCAGCTTTGTAGACTGTTCACAGACAGTCAACAACTAAAATTTAATGAAAGTTAGTGACTTAAATTTATTTCAATTTTCCTTCCTCCAGAAGAGACAGAGTACGAGTACAGCGGTAGTGATGAAGAGGAGGACAATCGTGGAGATGACAGAGAGTCAAGGTAATTGTAGTTTAACATTTCTGTTAGAGTACTATGAATCCTTGACTTGTTTTCTCTGTGTGAATCATCCACCAAAAATCCTTTTTCACCCATATCTTCAGTTCAATCCTCAATGTGCCGGGTGAGTCCACCCTGCGGCGGGACTTCCAGCGTCTGCAGCAGGAGAACAAAGAGCGCTCGGAGGCTCACAAGAGGCAGCAGGCCCAACTGGCGGCTCAGCGCCGGGACCCTGAGGAACATAAGAGGCAACTGTTGCATGACCGACAGAAACGCATCGAAGAACAGAAGGAACAGCGTCGCAGACTCGAAGAGGTAATATTCATCCTTTGTAAAGGAATACTCAAACATTAAGAGAGTACACTCATTTGTTTTGTTGGCGAGAGTTAGAATGACACCCATCTCATCTCTGTGCTAAATCTGGATGTCAAAACATGAGACAGTCTCATAGCCTAGCATAAGGACAGAAAGCCTGGCCCCTCCAAAGTTAAAAAAAAAAAAAGGGTCTGTACAAAGTAAAACATTGGCTGTTGTCCATTGGTGTGACTATACAGGGTTATTTATAGACCTGTCCCTAAAATAAGATGAGCTATACTGGGGAAAGTTGGGAAATTATTGTCACAGCAGCTAAAAGTACAACCTATAACAAATTAGTTTAAAGGAAAAAATGCAATAAAATAAATACAGGCAACCAAAATGCCTCAATAAGGTAAAACAGTACACAAAAGGACTTCCAATAAAATTCCATTTTGTCATTTTTACACTATAGATTAGACAAAGGAGATTACCATACAGATTCAGAATCATTGGTGGGTGTATTTTTGAGCATTTGCCAGTCTTCATTCTAAGCCAGTTAATTACTAGCTTTATCTTTATGCTTATCCCACAAACATGAGTCTTATAGCAAGAAAGCAGTCATTTTTCCCCAGATGTCATTGGAGGCTGCTGGATCTGGGTCCACTGTTTTGCCACGACAAATACTTTTCATTACAGGAATTCCTGCATAATGCAGCTTGATTAATGTTTATCTTTTCATAGTTTACTTATTCATGCACATATTGTTTTCTAATACCCCTACCCAACCATTCTTTTAGCAAGTTAGCCTTCTGCAGTAAATAAAGGAGTAATTGTACACACTGATGGTGTAAAATATTTATTGCCCTTTGTCTAGGTACCTGGTACCTGGCTTGCTTGGACCAAAGAAATGTACTAGGTGTTGAGACATAAGAATAGTTCTTAGTATGTCTTGTGGTCAGTGGCACAGTGGGATAGCAATTGGATTTCTTGTGATTGATAACTGAACTTTGAAATGAATTCCACCTTGACTGTATCCCCTTCAGACTTGAGGAAATGAAAAAAACATTAATTAGTGCATCTATTTTTTAGAAGTACTCATTCTTTTCAAAGATATTAACATTATGCTCAACCACTGTGCAGCTTATGATTAGATTTTGTTGTTAGTTTTGATTAATTATGGTGATGAGATTTATGAAATGCAAACACATCATGTTTTGTTAGGGATAGAATGAGAGCATCGATCTTGGAGTTTCCTCCATCTTGATTTTTGTCATTCCTTGTAACTTGCACATTTTACTACCTGCTCAGGATACAAATACATTGTGCAATGTAACTGTACATTTTAATTCAAAGTACAAACACAGTGATAAGCAGTAAAGACATGCAGTTCATTGTCTGTAATATGCCAATACTTGTCCTTATCTTTCAGCCACATAACTGCTCGCAGTTTACCTTTTGGTTGCTCTGATCTTGATATGGGTATTTTGTTTGCCTTTGCTTGCTTTTGGCAGTGGCGTTTAGGATATACTTTCTCACGCCAGCAGTACTAACCTTTTGTTCTGTGTAACTATGGGCATGACTAACAAATAAAAGTACATGAAAGAGTAACAAGGTTGAAATGGTTTAGATCTTAAAAATTGCCAGTGACATGGTACACTCACCTATTTATCCCTAATTCAAAGCCTAAATGACTAAATAACTAGTTTAAAGTACTGAAGTAAGCTCAGGTCCCCTTCAGAAGAGTACCATTTTAGAATTTTGTTCACCACCATTCACAGTTAAATAAATGGGCAAACGGTGAGGAGGAGTGAGATTATTTTTACTGAACAACAGTTCAGCTCCTTGAAACACAATCGTGAATTATTCATTCTCCAAACATTTGTTGATCTGATCTTATAGCCTAGAACAAGGCGTTCTGAGATTATGAAGTTCGCAAAATGCATTATTATCATTTTTTTTTTTTTTCAGGTTGAGAATTGGAGAGATTACTGAGTTGTATTAGTGACCCAGATTCAGAGTGCTCTACACTAACCTCATCTTAACCCTGAGGGCTGCATGTGTTAATTTTAATAATGTAATGTATGAAAGCCATTTATGCCTGATAATTTTTGTAATAAAAATAATGGAGCCCTTGTGGAAACATATTAATGATCACACATTTCCAGATCTGAATTACTGGAAATGAAATTCTCTTATGCTTTTTTTATTTTTTTTAGTACCTTCATCCACAATGTTTCGGCCCTGAGCAGTCTTTTGCTTGTGTATGTACAGTTAATTGTATGAACATGATGTCTTCTCTGCCCAGCATCTGAACTTCCTTTGAAGTTGACACACAGTCAGGAGTTGATAGGATGTTATGTTAGACATTATTATTAATGAAAAGGGTGAGCATGTTGCTGAATACTTTGAAAGACAGGGCTGCATAACCCAGCAAATTGGGGGAGGAGGGCTGCCATCAAAGTATCAGTGAACTGTGAAGTCTTTAGGGAGTTAAGTGGGATTTGATGGAGGCACATGTAATTGCACTTATATTGCTATTGTTGCTGAAATCATTGTGCAGTATTGGTAAGGGGTTTTACTGCAGTAAGGTTGCACTCTCTAATGAGAGTCTATCTTATCAACCTCTTTTGCCCACCACTAAAGAGCCAGCGATAACTGGGTATATGAGTGTGTTTTGTGCCAGTGCCAAGTCGTGGGCTCTCATTTCCCCTGAAAGAACAAATCTTTCTGTTTCAGTCTCTGTTTAGAAAAAGGTAAATAAAAAGTGCCCCCAGTTGAAAGTGAAAAACTGTCACTTCAAGTTTGAATCAAAGCAGTACACTCAAAAGATGATTAGGATGCATTAGGTGTGTGTATGTTTGTGAGAATGACTCACAGCTTCTTTTCACTGCACTGTACTTCAGCAGCTTTTATTCCTGTTTTTTTCCCCTACCTCTTTGCAGGGGAGAATTTGCTTAACAGCAGGCTAATTTCTCTGTGCAGCCATAGCCTCTATGCTCATTACTCTTTTTCCTGTCACCCTTCTCTCCCAGCAACAGAGAAAGGAGCGGGAGATGGTGAGGCAGCAAGAAAAGGGTCCCCATCGGAGACTTGACGATATGAGACGGGAGGAAGATAGAAGGTTGGCAGAGAGGGAGCAGGTAACCAACCACAGGAGAAGTGGGATTGCAATCAGCCAATCGGTGGGAAGTGTGGGCGTGTCCACCAGCAACACTGTGCAGGTTGCTCTGGTGGTGAAATTCCAGGAGTAGGTTGCCATAGCAGCAAGGGTCTAAATTAGTGTATTTACTCAGAGATGAGTTTTCTGTGGGTGAGCTCTCTGCGCCTCTTATGCTCTGTTTCCAGTCTACCCTCAGTAAAACAAGAGTCTGGCATCATGGCACAGTCACCTTTTAGAGCCAAATACCCATTTTTTTTTTTATATCAGTCTGGTACCTTAGATCAGTCACAGTGTGCTGATAAATATTTACATACATTTACATTAATTTTAAGTCTAGAATGTTATCACCATCTTTATTTAGTGCTGACAGTATGTTTTAATGGCCATTTGATTTGTCTCTGCTAAAGCTTCTGGGTGGTGACTGTTTTGTGACTAAAATTGTTGATTTTAATCCATGCAACACATGGTATCTGTTACTGGGTTGACATTACATAACTCTGCTTCTATGTTCTTTTCTCCCCTCCCCCAGTCATACTTTCATTTCTCCTTTATCACCTCAATGTTTATTATTCCTGCCTTCTTACCTTTCCTTAGGAGTTTATCAGGCATAAGTTAGAAGAGGAGCAGCGGCAGTTAGAAATCCTTCAACAGCAGTTGCTTCAGGAGCAAGCTCTGTTAATGGTAACTAGTCCTTATTACTCCGTAATCATTTCTTTGTTCTGACTGCAGAGACTTCCATGTTCACCTCCTAGTCATAATACATTGTCCATTAGGGAGGGCAGCTGATCAGTACTGGCGTATACTTGTTTTTTTTCCAAACCAAACACTGCAGTGTTGCAAGCCTGCTTGTGTTTAAGTTGGATGCTTTTAGATTGAATAAAAATCAGCAGAGATGGATGATTTTTTTTTTTTTGTTTTGTTTTTTTAACACAATCAGATTCTAAAAGCTCTACTTGAATTTGTGACAAAATAAGAAGATTCTACATGTGGAGCGTCTTAATGTAGATAGGCGGTTCATTTTCCAAAATATGGATGTAGCTTCCACAATATTTCATGTTATTTAAAAGACATGCAGTGACCTAGATTTTGGGGGCAGTTTTCATAGGATAATGATATCTTTGCCACACTGAAGGGTAGAATTGCTGCACTCTTGGCATCTTTGTTTCAGTATGCACCTGTGGAGCGTAGGAGTTGCTGTCATCAAGATTGAAGTCTTTGTTCCTATTCTGTATAGGGGAAAAATAACCCTATCCTATTTACTGTAGGCACCAGGGAATTGAAATGCTTCTTCATATATTGCACAGAGTTCAGGGTTCAGTTCAGTTCAGGGAGCACAGGGTTGAAAACAAGTGTACTATCCTTGCTCCAGTTTTAGGATAAAAGTGTTCAGGGCAATTGTATGTAGCAAAACCTCAGGTACGGTGAAGTGAGACAAAATTTTCTGGTGTATGGGCCTTATGACCAATTTTCTTTGGATCACAATATTCACTTCTAATACATCCAATTTGTTCAGTAAATGTAAGGCACCCTCCAGCTCACAACTGGAGTACATCAGCAAGTAACGAACTTCATTCCTTTCTTGCTATTTTAATTAAATCTGCCAATGGAAACTTAACTTCTGTACTTGGCTTCTGGAAATCTTTGACAGCTGCGGGATGTGTCCAGTCAGCCAAATTACACTGTATGAAGGTATTAGCATAGATGGCTACATAGATGTGAACAACTCTTTAGACTTGTTGTTCTATCATTAAAAAAAAAAAAAGTTTCTGAACCCTTTTGGAATTACCAGAATTTCAGAGTTAATTACTCAAAATGTGGTCTGATCTTTGTCTAAGTTACAATAATAGACAAACATAATCTGACTAAACTAATAACACACAAACGGTCACACTTGTACAGGTCTTCATGAAAACACTGAGTAATCTTACAGGAAGGACTGAACTCTTGAATTCAGTAACTTGTAGAACCTCCTTTAGCAATAGCAACTTCCATCAGGTGTTTTCAGTTTCTGCTTGTGACTTATACAGTCATGAAAAGAAATTTGAGACCAGTTCTCTTACAAAACTTACAAAAATCTTTCTTTCATCAATATGTCTAAAATATCTTTGTTCAACATATCCCAGTACCTCAACTGGGTTAAGATCAGGACTTCCTCTAAGCTTCAGGTCAGACAGCTGGTCTGACATTATCCTGTAAAATGTCTTGATCCTATTTTTAATTCTTTGCTCCCTAAATGATTGCAGGGCATTCAGGCCCTGAGGGAGCAAAGCAGCCACAAACAATGATGCCTCACTGTTGGGATGAGGTTTTGGTTTCACTCTGTGCTGCCCTTTTCTCATAAACATAGAGTTATGCATTTTTGTCAGAAAATGTAACTTCTGTATCATCTGTCTGAAGATCATTATCCCAGTATGTTGTGAAATATTAACATGGTCTTTTATGAGCTTTAAATGGTTTGCAGTGTGCATATCTGTAGGGCAGTGTTTTCCTTTTTGGTGTTTTTTCTATAGTGGACATTATTGAACATTTATTGGTGTGTTGATAATCTCAGTCGATAATAGCTATTTGCCGATCTGTCGGCATTTATAATGGCTAATAAATGAAAATTAAAAAAGCAAAGAAGAGACGGAAGAAACACCCTTCAGCCATAAGTGTCGATGTTGCATCATGACCTAGATGACGATCCAAATACAATTTATAAGTAATCGATGCAGAAATCCTGGTTTACAAAATTTTGCACTCCCACCTATATATACCTACAGATACACACACTTTCTACTCGTCAGTAGTTTTAGAACACTTACATTTTCCCCAGTTGTCACTAAAATTTCCATAGTATACTTTTTCAGATTACTCTAATAATAGAAATAAAAGGAAGGGGAATCATGGAAATGTAATTAGTTTGCGTCTTTCTGTAAATACGATAGCTCAAAAAGTTTTGAATGAATTCTGATAAAACTTTGTAGGGTTGTAGAGTGGGGTCATGTTAACAATCCATTAAAATTTGCCTTATATCCACCAACGTCTTCAAGGTCAACTTAATGATTTATTGGTCGAAAATTGACACAAAGCCTTATAACTTAGAAACTATTATTCTTACAAGTGTGGTGTGTATTGTCAACGTATAGAAAGTACTGTGTAAAGATTTGAAATATCATGTCACATTTGACCTCTGACCAAAGTAATAATAATGCTATATAGAGCTATTTAAAACTATGTTTCTTACTGCCATTGTTTGTATTGACAACATATAGGCATATAGGGAATGATATATGGGGATTCTAAATATCACGTTATTTTATTATGAATTTGTTATGTATATTACAGTAACAAGTTATAAATGTTTAAATACATAACAATTTGAATACATGTACAATATTCCCGAATAAGTATAAATTTTTTTGGAAAACAAAATAAACTTGTGATCAGAAACTTTTTTCACTTTGTTACTAAACATTTAAACAAATTTACTAAACAATGAAATGAATGCTACACATGTACTTTATCCACATAAATACAAAATAATTGTACTTAAAATTAAAATGATGTTAAGTATATTAAAATGGGTTTCCACAGGGCAAATAATAATGACTTTTTTTTTTTTTAATAACAGTATTGTCATAATATTGCATAATGTTACAATTCGTTCCAACTGTGCAAACTTGTACATGCGGCATCTAAACAACAAAATTTGGGGCAACTGTGGAAATGGTTTACATTAACTTTAAAGGCTTTATTTTCTTTCACAGCTGCAGAAAAGCTGTAAATTCACTTCACAAATTCATCACTTAATTTTTGAAAAGGCCTCTTGACCAGTTGTGTACGTGTGTTGGGTTGGCAAAAGAAAATGACAGTTAAAACTGCTTTCACTCACTGCAGCATCATAATGACAACTGGCCTGTAAATCTAGTGCTCTGTTACCTGTAAGGACTCAGTTACTCATTCTCAGTTGGAAGAAAACAGTGTGAAGTTTAGCCTATGTTCTAGTGACTCATGGTTGAAAGTCTCATTTTAACCTCCAAAGCCTTGACTTTTCTATTATTTCATGTTTCCTTCTGAATGCAGTGATCATCAGAAGGGTTAGAGACCCATGCCTACAACTCAATGAAAAACCAAAAAGTCAAATGACTCACTTTTGCACTGTCTGACATACGGCACAAAAACATTTAGCTACAGACATGATCAATATTCTTTTCATGTGGGCTGATAATTGACTGTTGTACTGAAATAGGAGTACTTGGAAATGATAAAGCCCAGAACATGTACTGTCTCTGGTTGAAATCAGTGGTTGACAGCTAAATAGGCCCCTGTGTTTCATTGATTCTGCTATATCTGCCTGACTTGGCTTTTGGGTCCAATTTGAGGCAAGCAGCATCTTAACTGCAATCTGTTTCTCTGCTTAGGAGTATAAGCGCAAGCAGCTTGAGGAACAGCGTCAGTCAGAGCGGCTGCAGAGACAGCTGCAGCAGGAGCATGCCTACCTGGTTTCCCTGCAACAACAGCAGCAAGACAAGAAACCCCAGCTTTATCACTACAATAAAAACCTGGAGCCCAACAACAAACCGACTTGGGCCCGCGAGGTAGCAACATGACCGCATTTGAAGCATTGCACAGTAAAAGTAGTGAACACTACAGTAAATCCCTCTCTCACACACCTTATTCCAGGTGGAGGAGAGAAGTAAGCTCAACAGACAGGGTTCACCCAAAATCTGCACTACTGTCTCCGACACTGCCATCCAGTCACGCTCTGACTCAATCAGCCAGTCAGGAGCAGTCCAGTCTGCACAGACCCCACCAATGCAAAGGCCAGTTGAACCCCAAGGGGGGCAGGGCAAGGTGGGTGTTTTCGAGAGTTCAAAATAATAACCTGCTTAAATAGCAGCAGATTAAACTGCTTATACCTTTCTACTACTTATTCCTCTGCTGCTTTCACCTTAATTTTCTCTGCTGCCTTATTTATGCCTTTTTCCTCTTTTCCTTCCTTCCTTTTACCCTCCAAATCACCTTGAAATACTAATACAACTATTCAATCCCTCTGCATCTGCCTTCTTTTGTGCACTCTTCCTTCCACTCTGCTGCGCTTCCCTCCTGGTGTGCTGCTGCTGCTGCTGCTCCTGTCCCCTGCAGTTCCAGATGGCTCACTTGGTTCCACTGAAGCCTTATGCTGCCCCTGTCCCTCGCTCCCAGTCACTCTGTGACCAGCCCACTAAGACCATGTCCGCATTCCCTACCCAGGATCCCTCCCTCACCCCCACACCCCGCCCTATCCACTCCAGAGAGCTGGTGCGTCAGAACTCAGACCCCACTTCTGAAACCCAGGCACCACAGGCACACCAAATCAGAGAGGACCGTGGCCCTTGGATCCGCCTCCCAGATGTAGAACTCCCACCCAAGGTGAATTCCAGCAGCTGGTTTTGACTCTGTAGTTGGTGTAAAACCCCAGTTTGAACTCTTTTGTTACCTCAACTGTTAGCTGGGCTGCAGCTATTAATGAGACATTAAAAACATTACCTCATAGAGTAGCTGGTAGTACGTTGAGCTCATTTGCTTACATCTAGGAAAAAATCTTGACCAACTGAGGAATAAATTTACATGAAAACCTCCAAAGGTGCTTTATATGACAAAAGCTGCATTTCTACAGTCTTCCTGAAAATTATTGTTGCCTGGTAATTGTAAGACTTTGCCATTGTTTTTCTTAGATTCCACAGAGGACAGCGTCTATTGCCACAGCTCTCAACACCAACCTAACCTCTGGCATAAGGCACCCAGTAAGAGCCAGGTACTGAAGACAGCCTTTGATCTGATATTTCTTTAATTTAGTGCCTTTTTATATGGTAAGTAGTTATGAAAACTTGATGTAATTGATTTTTATCCTCACTGTAACCTCATGGCAGCAATCCAGATCTCAGTCGCAATGATCGCTGGGAGAGAGGAGACAGCATGAGCATCATATCCAATCTTCCCCAGACGGGCTCTTTAGAGAGGCATCGCATCCTTAGTGAGTTCCCGTCTCCCCAGTGCCATTTCTCAGCAGATTGTCTTTGCAGTAAGTCTGTTTTCAGAATCATAACTACTCTCTATGACGTTGTTATTTTCAGGTTCCTCCAAAATGGATTCGCCCATTCTCTCCCACGATCCTCGTCATAAGCCAGGAGAATCTCGAACCTCCTCCCGGCCTGGGCGTCCTGCTGTAAGTGGCTATCTCTTCACTATTCCTACTTATAAGGCTAGCTTTAACTTAACTAAAATGGGTGCTTGCCACAAAAAAGCATCTATAAAATAAAACACACTAACATGCTGTGCTTACTCTTAGATTTAAATTAAATGCATCTGTTCTGTAAATTAAATAACAGAAAACTAACTCAAGGATTTCTCCTCACTTGAACTTTACTCCTGAGCCACTACTGATATATCCCGTCATGCTTCTCCTTTTTTTTCAAATCCCTGTTTGTTGACTTTACCTTAAATGTGCAGAGTTACAAGAGAGCTATAGGGGAGGTTAGTATCACTGTCTCTTCTGTTGTTGTGATGCTCCTGCATGACTTGGTATTTGCATTTACTGTCTGTTAATGTTTATACAGAATTAATGGCATGCCCTACACTGCCTTCTTTTATCACATGAATCATGTCTTATTCTTGGAATAAAATAAACTTCCTTCTATAAAATAATTTTTAAAGAGCTTGCATGTATTATGTTGCAATTTGAACACCTTTCACCAAACACCTGCATCCATTTTGAGTCATTTGCATTAATGCTGTCATACTAATGCCCTCCTTATAAATTGTATCTGGATTGTCTTGAGTATTAGTAGTACATAAAGTGTTTCCCATAGAATTAGATTTATGTGTGGCAGCAGCGGTTTTTGTTTTGGGCAGAAGTACATAAAGGAGGCACAGAGGCGTTTTAAAATTTATTTTTAAATAATATAGTTTATACGGCTTATGTTCCACTGACAGTGAGTTTCTGACTTAAGTGGATTTAGACTGTCTTGGACCTCAACTTCCGACTGCTCTGCAGGCTCGTTGAGTGACCCTCACTCACTTGCTCTGCTCTTGAGATCCAGCTTGCACTGGATCTCACCAGCTACAGACCAAGATGGTGAAGTTGAAGTGTGTCTGGGCAAAGGGTCACTGCACCAGAGACCTGGTCTGCGTGCCAGTAGGGAAAATTGATTATTGAAGGCCCAAAGGCAAGGAGATTGTCCACTAGTCAATCAGTTAAACTGTCATAAAATCAAAATAAAAATATATATTTGGGCAGCTGTTAATTCACCTGGGTGGCCCAACCAAATCAAGACAATGTGTGGGAAACACTTACATACTGTATAATGCTAGTGTGTTAGTTGCTGTTTTCTTTGATAGCTGAAATGATGTTTAAAACTATCTATGCAGGACCATGGTCTCTTTGCCAAGGAGCGTGCCGAGGAGCCGCCAAGACCCCCAGTCAAAGCCAACGACTACTCATCCTCTTCAGAAAGCAGCGAGAGTAGTGAAGAAAGTGAGAGCGGCGAGGGAGCAGAGGAGGAAGAAAGCCCCACAGATCGGTAACACTAACACCAACAAATACTTACAATTCAGGGATCCACAAATTGTTTCTGTTTGTGAACTTTGCTTTTTGCTTTGCTTTTTTTGTGAACTCTCCCCATTTATTTTTGATTTCAGCCACAGAGATGCAGACACTGATTCAGTCAACACCATGGTGGTTCATGAAGATGAGGGCGAGGGGGGAGAAGGAGAGCAAGCTGGAGGCTATGGGGATCAGACCATGTTG
>VUQS01055108.1:9648-29335 GCA_015108495.1 Heterochromis multidens | reverse complement strand
AGACTTTGCCGTTACTGCTCCACCCCCCTCCCCCGGCGGTTCTAGGTTGCTTTTAATTCTGGTGGTTCTAGTGTTATATCAGATGGGCTTGGCTTCATATAAGCAATACGGATCAATTTAAAAAAAAAAAAACAAAAAAAAAACTGATCAGCCCCAGTATGATCCAGTTGATGCTCCAAGTTAGTAGAAACAGAATTGTTTACTCTTTATTTACATATATTGAAATTTTCCCTCTTACTCAGAGTTAATAAGATGTTGTAACAGGCCATTTAGGAAAGAGATTCTAAAAAAATGGGAGGTGGAGCCTCACTGGAAATTACTGTCCTGAGTAATGGGACTGGTGAATTTAATTTCAATCAGGCTAATGTCCTGCCACTGAGTGGAGTTCACGTAGAATTGACCCTGGCACTGTGCTGAGGGGCCTGGCTGGGGTATTTTCTGCTTCCAGCCTGTCACTCACCATCACTCGACGCTCTCTCTCTCACAGAGGCGGAGCTCCTAGATTGTGAGGCAAAGTCTGACTCAAGCCTGGAGCGAGAGCCAGCAGAAGATGACTCCAAGGGGGCCGACGGCGGCAAGAAGAGGAAGAGGAAACCGTACCGGCCGGGTAGGGCACCTGATTGAAGGAGACAGCTCCTCTGAAGCGTAAAATGGTGCAGTACATGGCCGACGCTATAGCGAAGCACTGCCATCTCACGGCCTCTCTGTTGAAAGCTGAATACAATGGACAGTCTATATTTAAAATACTGAAAATTGTATAACCTTCATAATTCCAATGAAAATGTCTATATTTATTATAAATATATTTCTTATAACTTCTTACAAGGCATTGGTGGCTTCATGGTTCGCCAAAGGAGCCGTCCAGGCCAAGGTCCGGGGAAGGCTAAACGATCCCTCTGCAGAAAGGATTCCTCTGGCTCTGTATCAGAGAATGTCACTGGAAAAGATGAAGGTCTGTGCACCAGAATTGTATACAAATCTTTTTGTTTCAAAATAAGAGCTTACAGTAGAACTAGAAGAGATTTATTTATTTTTTTTCTTTGTTAAAGGGTGGCCAGAGACACTGCCAGATACTCCTGTTGATGAGACGCCCCCTGGACCGGAAGTTCCAGAAAAAATCAAGAAACGATATCGAAAGAAGAAGACGAAACTGGAGGAGGCATTTCCAACCTACCTGCAGGTCTGTCATTTGTGACAGCATCCAGTTACTGTTTGATGTGACCAGCAAACTAAGAGTTTGAATATGTTTTTACATTATTCTATCACTGTAACGTTGCGGAGAAAACTGCAGTTTTTCTATGAAGGAGGAAAGAAATTGTATAGATAGTTTTTTGTTTTTTTGAATTTTGTGTTAATTTTTTGTATTTATTTTAAAAAATGGTTTTATTATGATGCAAACTTTCATATTCAGATTATCTGGTCACGTCATGAAATGGCTGCGTAAAATGTGTTTTATGTCACCGTTGGGAAGGTTGGGATTTCAAGTGCATCCAAGTACATTGCCTTGAAACCAGCTGCCGAACCTTTGTGCGCAGTGCCCCTTCTGTGAGCCCTTTTTTTTATTTAAAGGGGGAAAGCCTAAAGGAACTCACAGTAGAGGATAGAAGTCTTTGATCATACTATTGAAATGGCTCCTATCTTAGTTGTGAATTGACACACAAAAGCTTAACATGGATTTAACTCCAAGGCTCCTTGTCCCCAGTCAGTATCTGACTGTCACCTTGTATTGGCTATAACATGGATATGTGATGAATTAAGCCACCGGCAGCTGTCAGTGCTGCTCTTTATCCCACCATGGTACAGGGGTGAGGGGGGATATTGAGTCTAACCTAAAGGTCTAACACAGTGAAGCGCATTTCATTAGTTATTAAGACAGCAACACGTTGGGCTTTTAGTGTCTCGGTGCAGCAGGACAGCAGATGACTTATGGATGTAAGTGGTTGGGGGAGGTTGGCCTGACAAGGTGAGGTCAGCAGTAACCTCGCTGTTGGTTTTAAAGCTTCTCTGTTTCACTTAAGTTCTCATGGGGTTTAAATGGATGTGGATGGTGATCTGTTTCCTAAGAATGATGTCAAGAAAGATTAGGTGACAGTGGCTGGTGTTATGTGTTGTCATGTTTAGGAGGCTTTCTTCGGAAAGGACTTACTGGACAAAAGCAAGCAGAGCAGACAGCAGGGGGTCGAATCAGGATTACTGGAAGACGGACAAAGCCAAGTGGAGAGGAAGCATCCCACTATCAGTTTTCTGGATCCCTCAGCAGACCCTCTGCTTAGCGCATCAACAACATCCATTCCCTCCAGACCAGCAGCAGCACGTATGTATATACATTACTTTGGTTCTCCACAGCGAGAAATGTAATGATTCATTGATTCAAGGCATTGTACTGCACTAAATATTTGATATGACCGAAGACTGAGAATGCCCTGAACTAGGCCAGCACTTTTTTTTAAAAAAAAACAAAAAAAACAATGCAGGAGTTTGAAAAGAGTGACACAACATATAGTCCATGTTGCATGAAGTTTTGATGAATTTTGTCTCCCTTGTCCCTACTTCACCCCAATGAGAGCATTAACCGTTTCATGCAGAACTGAATGGGTTTGAAACATGTTCGCTGAACACATGTTCAAATTGCATTTCCCCCATTCATACATGACAAAAGTGCTGAAGGTTAATCTCTGATCATTAGCATTCAGACTGCTGCTCCAACTAAAGCTAAACTAAAGCTACACTAATTAATGAATACTTGAATTCCAAAAGTGAAGTGAAAACAGCAAAGTTGCAGCTTCTGTTCTCTTTGCAAGCTCGCTCTGTCTTGCTACACTCACTGTGTGTCTTGCTCTCTTGATCTTTCTCTAAGTTTTTCAAAAAATGGCAAATACCCTTTATACTGACCTGAATGAATGTGCAGCCAGGAAGCAAAAGGGTAAGATCCTGAATAGTAACAGTGTCTTGTCAGGACTGAATCCAAATAGAAAGGGTTTTTAGCAGTTACACTGCCATAAGATTAAATTACAAGTTTGCCAGAGTTCTAACAGTAGTTTAATTTGTTTATTATTTCAAAGTGCAGTGCAGACAGTTTAAAACTAGTAGCGCAGTTTAACCACATTATTTTTCCTGTTAAATACCCACTACCCGCACTTCAATCAAACAGATGTGTGCAAGACTGATTACTGTAGTAATAGACTTAGATTGTATTTGAATTGCACATCATTACAATCACACCACATCCCTGTCAGGTGAACAGGGATGTGGTGTGATTGCTGGTTAAATTTTCAGTCTATTTAAATCAACTCTGTCTAACAAATCTCTTATCAGTCTTTGATAGCTTCTTGTATTGGCAAGGAATCAAATCAGAGTTCTGAAAAACATAGTAAAGATATTTATTGTTTTGTTTTATTGGAGGAAAACCAGCTGTACAAAACATCCCCATGGTTCTTTAGCTAAGACACAAATGCTAAATTACCTGGTTCTTGAAGAGAAATATTTGATTTTTATCACTAAATTACTTACAGTTTCATTAGACAAATTTGTTATAAACTAAGGTTATAAACTGTGAGAGAACGACTTGTATCTGTCATTGTGGTTAAAGGCATCATGATGACATGGGAAGTGGCAATAATAAATACTGGATTCCTGAGAAAACTGCAGATTTTTTTTTAAATTTTTTGCACTTCAGATGGTGGTGTGCTTCATTTCAGAGAAAGAAATTACAGTTTAAAAAAACAGCAGTTTTAACAGTTCAGTGAAATAAAACACTGGAGCCTTGACAACTGTGACTTTCAAAAAATGGTTATTTATTTTTAAGCCAACTTTTTTTGAAAAAAGAAAAAAAAAGAGAAGTGACTATATTATGTGACAAAAAACTAGAAGTCGAATGACTCGCATCAGTCAAGGCCTTCACTGACCAAATCCTTGAGACAGAAAGCCTTACAGTTCATGTAATTACACTTATACTATACATGTTTCTGAAAGATACATTGGATGTGGTACATTTTGGGGTTTTTTCTTATTTATTTTTTAATGTTCATTCTTTTTAAGAGCAAATTCTACTTCTCCAAACAAATGGTTCCAAATCTCACTCATGTCCGTTCATCGCCATCAATTATGATTTGTGACAGTTTGGTTTTCTTTGTTTTTTTTTTTTTGTTCTTTTGTTCCTTTTTTTCCGCATCTACAGAGACGTCTGAGGAACCATTAGTTGATCTATCTGATGTTCTGAACACTGATGCAGACATCTTGGGAATGCTCGGAAAGCCAAGCAATGACTCTGGTGCGTCATATATCTCACAGGCAGTCACAGTGGCAAGAATTTATTAATAGTCACCTAGCCATGGGTATATAAAAACATTTTACTCCTGAATTAGAAATTTTCCCAGACAGCAAGATTATTTAGATTTCACCACATTAATGATTTTTATTTATTGTTTTTTTTAATGTCACATTCTTTAACAATACTTTTTGTTTGTTCACCTTTTGTTTTCTTTTTCTTTTTGGTTTGCATCATCTGAAGTGTGTTGTGCTTATTCTGTCTTCACTATTTATTTTATTTTATTTTTTTCCCCACTCATTTGATCTGGTTTTGGGTTCTTGTAGGTCTTGATTTTTGCCCCTTCCAGGTTGACAGCTCACCTCCTCCTTTTGGTAAGGGTGCTATGGCCTACTAATCCCTTGCTTTAATGCATTCTCCCCCTCTTACAGTGTCTGTGTGTCTCTGTTTAAGTGTGCATGTATATAATCTGCTTCACACCTAGCTTTTCTCGACCATTTCAGATTGTTTTAACACTCATGAACTGCTTAGTGCTTACCTAACACAGTGCACAGTATTCACTCAAATGCCTATGGTGTGTCGGTCTTTGTTTGTGAACCTTCTATACCCCTTTCACAAGTTTTTATCTGCCTAATCGAAAATGTCTCCAAGATAGCAAAGAAACAAATTGACAAGGACATCCTAGTATTCAAGAAATGAGCAGTTTAGAATTTAGAGAACAAGAGGCCTTGGCAAATGTCCTTCCAAATCCCGAAGAAGGTGACGTCCTCTGTTCTCATTCCTGTGGCTTTATGGCACAAGGCATTTGCAGTTCATGTCCTTCATTCTTTGAAAAAAACACTTTATTTGTCTGAAATGTTCAAAGGGCTTATATAATTTAGTTTCATTCTGCTATTGCCAACCAATGTTTGCAACCATCCTTATATTGGTATTAAGTTTTGTGTGGAAGAAATTATTGAAATAATTTAAAGTGTTAGACAGTAGTAGGAGAGAAGTGTGTTATGTTGATAGTCATGCTTTGATAAATTCTTATACAATTCAAATTGAAAGAAATGTTTAAAAAAAAAAGCTTCATGGCTTTCTTTTAAAAAGAAATAAGTCTTAAATAGAAGGCTGAGGTAGGGGATAGAACAGTATTTTCCTTCAAACCTTGTATATCTGTAATGAGAATTAGTCTGAACTGTCTGACTCTTTGCAGATCCTAAAACACTCCTTTTAAACAATACAGGAACCCCAAGGAGCTGTAATCATATACTCTTTGGTTTTGGTTGTATTCCACAGGCTGTTAAGACAATAAACATGTTCTCACTTCAGTTCTATATTTATGATCTCGTTCTTGCTTTGTATTTTGTTGGTTGTGTGCGTGTGTGTCTGTGTTATGATTTGTTTTTGTATGTCTGTGTGTTTCCACAGCTGGTCTGGACATTGGGCCCCTGGCAGACAGTTCCCCAGTGGCGCCCCAGTCTCAGGCAGGCCGGAGGACACCTCGAACCCTCTCAGAGGAACCCCTGGACGGCATTCTCAGCCCAGAGCTAGACAAGATGGTCACCGATGGTAAGTGTGGGGGACCAGGCATCCATCTTTAGCCGCATTTCCAACACAGGAACTTCCCACAGGGATTAAGAACCATTGTTGGTTGTTGCTTTTGGTTTTAGTTCATTGTGATTCAGTTTAACAACATGCAAGAAATTCTGAGATACAGGCACTGATGACGAAGTCCAGGCATTGTTAGGTATTTAGGAAAATAAGGCATCCAGTGTGAACTTGAAATGAAGAGCCCCAGTGGAGCGGCCTAGGTTAACATTTTGTTCGTGATTTTGGGTCGCACTGTTTCCAACAAAAGTGCAGTAAAACAGCTTAACATTGTTGTAACTGTCAGCTGACCAATTTACCCAGTATTTATTGGGCATTTTAGTACATTAGCAGTGTGGATAACAAAGAATCAAAAGAATGTTTAGTTCTGTGGAAAGTTCCTGTGCATTAGACCCTTTTTTTTTTCTGGCTTTTAGTAGAAATGTGCTTTGCAGCTTTTAAGACACTAATAATAATAATCTGTTGTCTTTGATTCTTTCCCTTTTCAGAGTCAATTCTCAGCAAACTTTACAAAATTCCAGGTTTGTAATTTTGTCCTCCTTGTGAAACAAAGTTTTGCTCCAGTCATGTCCCACCCAGCATAACTGGCCTCTGAACTCATAATGAAGTGTTGTAACCTTTGGACCAAAATAATGTTATAACGATTACTGTGATAAATTTAATAAGTCGTTTTAAAGCAATAATGGGTTATCCTCTAAAGGCTGTCCACTAATAGGCTTGAAATATAATTACCAGGTATGTTACTATATTTAATACACACATACATTAACAGTGAGCTGTCAAACTTTTTCAGAGCTGGAAGGAAAGGATGTGGAGGATCTCTTCACAGCAGTCCTTAGCCCCAGCACGAGCCAACCACCTCCACCACAGGTGCCTCACCCCCAGTGTCCAGGGCCCCTCCCTGCCACACCTGGCACTAGCATGCCTCACCCCAGCGCAGGTACATCATTAGCCATTTTGCCCTGATCAAATAAAAATATTACACTATGTTTTTGAAATCTGTGCATCTACTTCACCTCTTAAATCTTGTGTTCAGGTAATCCCATGTTTCCAAGGATGCCAATGATCAATGGTATGATGGGACCAAACCAACGCTTCCCTACAAATCACGGAGCAGGGCCCTGCATCCCAGAAAATTTCTCCCCCCTCAACCGTATGCCTTTCACTGACAATCTGAGGTAAAGTACTGCTTCCTTTTTAAAGTGTTAAGTAACTTCTTCTCAGCAAAATCAGCAAAGTATAGCTCCTGGGCTTCTGTTCTTTGCATTACAGGGAAAGAAAGTTTAATCAGATGCCTAGAGAGGCAGTTGGTCCATGGCCCTCCCCTGCCCATGGCCCTGGCCCTACACCCCCTGGTTCTTTGCCTGAGGGGGACACTGAAGCCATGTCAAATGCCCAAAGGAGTACACTCAAGTGGGAAAAAGAGGAGACACTTGGAGAGCTAGCCACTGTTGCTCCTGTGCTATATACCAATATCAATTTCCCCAACCTTAAAGAAGAATACCCAGGTTTGTATATGGCTCTAAAGTGTGAATGCATTTCCCTTCCTTTGTCCATGTTTTTTATGGTCTTGTTTACGTTGTCATTGCTGTTTTTTCTGTTCAACTCTGGTTATTGTTTTGTACCTTCTGCATTAGGTCACACAGTACAAAACATACCTTGTATGCTGTTTGAGAGCTGTTAGCTTGACAACTTTCTCCCTCATTCTTCCTAGACTGGTCTACAAGAGTGAAGCAAATTGCAAAACTCTGGAGGAAAGCTAGCTCCCAAGACAGGGCCCCATATGTGGTAAGATCAATGATTATTTTGAATTTTCTATTTTGTTTTAATTAAATCAAAGACGGTATACTAAGAACAGTGCAGAACACCAAAGTAGTTGCACAGACTTACAAGTATGCAAAAGGCACACTCCTGTATCTGGCCTGTTGCCTTTTGCCAAACCAATTTGAAATCCAGCCATTCTCAGATGAACTAATTAACATCGGAAGTCCTGCTCAGAATTAGAACTCACTATGGCCTCTGTAATTAAGTTTACTAGAAGCCATTTTACCTGGTAGAGGCCACTTTCAGAGACCCAGTCTCCGGTTTCGTGATTTTTACATTTCTTCTTCTTAGTGTTTTCATTTGTGATCTCACTTTAAAACCGCTATTATGATACGCCATCCTGATTGAGAACTATTGAGATAAAATAAATAAATAAATTGAATACCTTATTTAACAGTAAGAAGTTGGCCTCCATCCTGTGCTGTATGTACAATATGAAAAGGTTATGGCTATACAACCAAAGGACTAAGCATTGCCAAGGAAAAAATATATATTTCATTTGGGAAGAAAACTTATCAGATAACAAAGAGGATGTGGATCTTGTAGCTTTCCTTCCACAACTCTTTATTAGTGTAATCATATTTGCAGCACTTTCATGAGTTCTTATACCTTGTTTGGGGTGTCAGTGCTAATCCAGGGGCTTGAATACCCAGTAGTGGTTGAGCTTTGGCATAAACATCACATCTACAAATCCCTACACATCATAAAAAGAATTTAAAAAATGCTATGAAGGAGAATTCAGTATTGCATACCAGTGTTTGTAGGAGTGTAAGTAGATGTTACAGATAATTGGGGCTACACAGGTGACCTTTTTTCTATAATCTTGTGTTTGTGAATTATGTCTAACTTTTTTTTTTATGCTTTGTAATTGTGATTGATTTGCTGTTTAGCAAAAGGCAAGAGATAACCGAGCAGCCCTGCGCATCAACAAAGTCCAGATGTCGAATGAGACTGTGAAGAGGCACCATCCACAGCAACAGCCCCCTGAGGTGTTTGATCCCAACATACCACTAGACACAGATCTCCTGTTTAAAGACCCTTTGAAACCAAAAGAGTCAGAGCATGAACAAGAGTGGAAGTTTAGACAGGTAAGAGTGTATGCAATGAAGTCAGTCAGTCGAATGCAGCGGCAGGTCCACTTTATATTAAGACAGCTAAGAAGTGGTGGTTTAGTAGAACTCCCTAAAGAGCTACACTATCCTCCACATTAACCCTGATGACATTGGTGGCTAGTAGGTCCAGCTCTTTTTTGGCATGAGACTGATAATTTTTGCATCTCTTTTGTTGTCTAATGCCACTTTTCACTCTGCCCTTCCCACAGCAAATGAGGCAGAAAAGCAAACAGCAAGCCAAAATTGAAGCCACTCAGAAACTGGAGCAAGTTAAGAATGAACAACTCCAGCAGCAGCAACAGCAACAACAGCAGCAGCAAACTGGTCAGCCAGATGGAGATGCCAACAATAGTGGTAACCAGAGCCCAGCCTCCCAGCCTAGTAATGGCAGCATGTCCCCAATGCAGCAGATCAACTCTAAAGAGAGTTTTTCCAGGACACAGCTATCGGGGACGCCCACTTCAGGTCCTCCAGAGGATGTGTTCTTGCGACCCCCTCCCCCCCCTCCATCTGGCCCTTCCTCCCAACCTCAGTCTCCACAAGTTTTCTCACCAGGTTCCTCTGGTTCTAGACCGTCATCTCCATGGGACCCATATGCCAAGATGGTTGGGACCCCAAGACCTCCAACTCTCGGACCAAATGCATGTCGCAGAATGCCTGTGGAATCTGGTAAATCACCTACTTCCTTGATGGAGCAGCAGGACAGAGGGAGGCCCTCTCCTGCTCATGAATCTTTTGGCTCTCCCACATCAATGAGCAGTGATCCTTATGCCAAACCTCCTGATACCCCAAGGCCCACTGGTGAAATTGACCCTTTTCTGAAGCCCATGGGTCCCCCCAGGGGTAGTCAAGCTGCTCAAGGAAGACCTCCAATGGGTTCTCCTGGCAGAGACCCATACTCAAGGCCAATGATAAGAAATGATGCCTATCAGCGCATGACCCAGAACAGGATGATACTGTCTGACCCTTATTCAAGACCTTTACTAACACCAATTCCTGGAAGCAATGAGTCTGGCTCTGTCCCTCTGTTCAAAACACCTATGCCCCCTCCTCAGGCTCAGGATCACTTCAATCGACCAGGCCCACATCCTACTGACAGATTCTCCCAGAATCAGCAAAGTGACCCCTATGCACAGCCTCCGCACACCCCAAGACCATCAGGGAATGACAGCTTTACCAGTCCTCCCAGGATGGGCCAGCATCACCCACAGGGGCACGCCTTTGCTCAGCCAGGACCAATTAGTCAAATGTCTAGAAATCCTTATGCACATGCACCTTCCACTCCAAGGCCTGACCACTTCACATATGACCCATTTGCCCAGCCTTCTGGTTCTAACAAACAAGCTGCTGACCCTTTCTCTCAGCCTGCAGCTAACCAGCGTTCCATCAGTGAAGCCGGTGCTCAACCTCGACCATTTTTTGAACCCTATGCTCGACCCCCTGGCACCCCACGTCCCCATGACAACTATGGTCAGCCACCAAACACCCCTAGCCCATCCTCAGATCCCTACTCACAGGCTCCTGCTACTCCTCGTCCCAGTGGGATGAACCAGTTTACTCATCAGTCTCACCCTGGACAGAGGATGTCACCTTCCCACTCAGTAGACCCTTATGCTCAGCCACCAGGTACTCCTCGGCCATCTGTGGGGGAGAGGTTTTCTAAGTCACCAGGCAGCCTGAGGGGGTCAATGGAGCCATTTACTAGTACACCTGGGACACCAAGGCCTGGGAGTAGTGACATATTTCCACAGCCTGGACCCCCCAGACCAATGCTGAATGATCCTTACAGCCATCCTCCAGGTACCCCAAGGCCTGGTCCTGATGGGCTTAGCAGACAAGGGCCAAGGCAAGGACCAATGGGAAGCCAGGATCCTTTCTCTCCACCCCAAGGCAGACTTCAAGAGCCCTTCCCTCATCCAGACTTACCAAAACATCCTAGTGTTGCAGAAGATGGATTTACTCAGTCACCCTCCAGAAGACCAAGTCAGACACCTGTCCATGATCCATTTGAACAAGCACCCATGACCCCTCGTCTACAGTCAGAAAAAATGGAAATGAAAGATCAGTCAGTTGTGGGTAACAATGGAGCTGGCCTTCAAGACCCGGCTCAACTGTCCAACAATCCACAAATTCCAGTTTCATCGTCAGAGGCTCAAACTGTTGCTCTTGCTGAGAGTGACGAAAGACTCAGACAGGTAAGTGAAAACTGTTCTATTCTGAATCTCATCATTTTAAATATTTTATTCTATTGAATTTAGTTAGGCTATTATTGTTATGTGACCTACCAGGTTTGTGATCGGTATCTTCATAGACAGTACCAAATTGGTAAGAACTATAAGCAACAGGAAGACGACACATCACCATATTTACAACCTGTAATAGATTAGCTGTGGTATGTAACCATTTAATGTGTATGAAATCATCACAGTTCATAGAACTTTGTACAGCTAACTTAACCACAGAAGGCCAATCTTAAAACTGGAATTTTTTTTAATCCAGTTACAGCAGGTACAACATTACTACTTTTCATTTGTTCAGAAACTGTGAGACTACAACCTTATTCTACAACCTTATTTTTAAAAAATGTCTTGATGCTGTGTAAAATGTAAAAGAAAAAAATTAAGTGATTTTCAGATCAGTAAAACCTGTTCCAGTGAAAATACTATAAAGACAACATGTCAGATGTTGAAGCTGAAATGTGCAGCATACATTTTTTTTTTTTTTAACCATTACACGACTGTTCTTAGAGCTACTTTGTTGCTACTTTGAAACATGTTGCTTGCATTAAATTTATGAGCATATTAGGGCGGAGTTTCAACATTTGAAGATTTCTCTGTATTTTCAATCAAATAATTTGATTGTTTTTAAATAATTTGCATATTATATCATGTTTCATATTTATACTTTACACAGTGTCCAAACCTTTTTGAAAATGGGGACGCATTCATAAACTAACCTTAACATAACAGGTCCAGACATACAAACTTGGACGTACAGAAACTTAAAAGGAAGCAAAAATAAAATGAAGTTGTACATTAACTATGTGAATAATTACCCAAATCAACTCTTTGAATAGCTAAGACTTATGTATAAAAGTTTGATTAATCTTGCGTTTTAAAAACTCTTAAATTTTTAAAACTTGCAGCGACAACGAATTAGAGAACTAATTATCAAGCAGCAGCAACAGAGGAGTGCCACCCGACTGGAGAGGGGTCCTCAGGAGCCTGCTGGCAACATAACCCCAGGAACGCCACGGCCATGGCCCCAAGAGGGCCCTGGTCAACCAGGGGAAATATTCACTCGGCCTCCTCCACCTTATCCTGGACAAGGACCTATTAGAGGGCCAGTGAGGTTTCCTGGACATTTTCCAGGAGATCAGCGTGTCCCCTTTCCTAATGAAGGTCAAATGCCCCGGGGTCCACATCCTGGAGATCCAAATTTGAGACATCAGGGACCAAGGTTTGTTTTGTTGTTCTTTTAATTACTTTTTTGTGTTTCAAATTTTCTATAATATCACATCATTGCACAAATTTAGGCCTTCCCTTTCTGTGTTTATATACATTTGTTTTTGTCCCCAACCCCCCATAGGTTTTCTTTTCCACCTGGGGCTCTAGGACCTCATGGGTCTCAAGACTTCTTTCCTAGGGGGCAACACCCAATGCAAGATGTCCCTCCTCAAATGAGACGGTCCATATCTGCTGAAATGGCTAAAAATATGGGAGCAAACCCTATGGGCATGCCCCAGCACTTCTCACCACGCGGTATGCCAGTGCAGCAGCACAACATAATGGGCCAGCCTTTCATTGAACTGCGACACAGAGCAGCAGAAAACAGGCCACGCATGCCATTCCCCCCTGCCAACATGCAAGGAAGCAATTTGGATCCCAACTTGCAGGGCCAAAGGCCTGCAGGTTTTCCAGGAGCAACCGATTCTAGGTTCCCCTTAAATCAGGGGCCCAGAATGATGGACCCTATGGCTAACCAAACCAGCCATTTACAGCTCTCCGCCAGTATGGACAATCTTCATCAGCACACCCAGATGCCAGGAAACACACTAAAACAGTCTACACTGATGAGGTCCATGAGCCAACCTGCCTCGAATGAAACCCAGAATATGGCAGCTTCCATGATGCTGTCTGCACCCCCTTCTGGGCAGACTGAGACCGTCTCAATGACCAGCAGAGAAACTGTGGAGGAGAAACTGGATACAGAAGAATCTGCAGTCAAAGATCTGGAGGATGTGGAGGTGAAAGATCTAGTAGATGCTGACTTGGAAAACTTAAATTTGGATCCTGAAGATGGCAAAGACCTAGATCTAGAGACCAATGACCTACACCTTGATGACTTCCTAACATCTGGGAAATTTGACATCATTGCTTACACAGACCCTGATCTAGATGATATCAAGAAAGACATGTTTAGCGAGGAACTGGATCTCAGTGATCCTATGGACGACAATGCTGATTCCACAGATATCAACAAAAACTCAAGCACCGGAACTGAGGCTTCTTCCAGTTCAGCATCCGTACTGGCAAAGTCAGAGGCTACGGACGAGCAGTCTGCAGCTGAAGTCAAGCTGGAAGTCCCTTTAAATAAGGACTCAGCTTCTCTGGCACCTGGGCAGGAAATTAAAGCAGAGGTCAAAGATTGTCCACAACCACCTGATGTGGTAGACCAGCAAACTGCTGGAAATACCTTAATCTCAAATAAGCAGGGAGTGCTCTCTGACTCCACCCCAGTCCTGTCTAGTTTACTCATTAAGCAGCAGCCTGAAGAGCAATCATTAAACCCAGTTGTTCAGTCTGTCAATCAAGGAGGTAACCTCATGGCCCAGCAGAACCAAGTCGCTGATACTCAACATACCTCTGGACTTACAATGAATCAAACAATACCTGACACCACCACAGGAGAAGTTCCTCTGAGTGGCTTTGGGCCAGACCATCAGGTTGGACTGACGCCTGGAGTGGACCAGAGCGGTCTCAGTCAGGCCCACCAGACAGTGTTAAACCAGGCAATGGATCAGCATGCCCTGCAGCGTCCTCTTCTGCTGGAGGAACAGCCACTCCTATTGCAGGACCTCCTCGACCAGGAGAGGCAGGAGCAACAGCAGCAGAGGCAGATGCAAGCAATGATACGACAGCGCTCGAGCAGCGACTTCTTCCCCAACATCGGTAAATTTAGACCACTACTTCTAGGTGTCAGTTTAAGTTAGTGTTTTGTTTTTTTCACTTTTTTCAGTGATTATTTCTGACAGTCGTGTTTTTCATCTGCAGATTTTGATGCCATCACTGACCCCATCATGAAAGCCAAAATGGTTGCCCTAAAAGGCATCAACAAAGTCATGGTTCAGAACAACATGGGAATGCCCCCCATGGTCATGAACAGGTAAGAACTGGGCAAGAACAGATTTCCTATTGTGAGTAGAACAAATAATGTATTTATGGGGAGTGTACATAACTAATTGGAATGGCTTCTGTGTGTCACAGATTTCCTCCTGGTCCTGTACCACCTTGTCCTGAAACTGCACCACTTCCTCCACAAGTTGTTGGACAGGTAACCATTAATCTGTTGATGTTTTTTCTTTTTCTTTTTTTTCTCAACAATATAATGCTCAATGTCTAGATTGCAGATCTATGATAACCACCTTTTTTTTTTTTTTTTAAATCTTATCTCAGGATGGAAAATTGACACAAGTACAAAGACCAAATCCTCCAAACTTTGGACCTGGGTTTGTCAGTAAGTTTTCCAAAATTCCTGCTGCTTCAGTTTTTTTGGGTTTCATAGTCTTTTGAACCTAGAAATATTAAGATGTTTGTTTTTTATGTTGTCAAGATTGTTAAGAAAAGAGCATTTTTTTTTCTTCTTTCAGACAATGCTCAGAGGGCTCAGTATGAAGAGTGGCTCCAGGAGACTCAGCAACTACTTCAAATGCAGCAGAAGTTTCTGGAAGAGAAGATCGGAGCTCACAGGAAGTCAAAGAAAGCCCTGTCTGCCAAGCAGAGAACAGCTAAGAAGGCAGGGAGAGAGTTCCCTGAGGAGGATGCTGAGCAGCTCAAACATGTCACAGAGCAGCAGGGTGTAGTGCAGAAACAACTGGAGCAGGTAAATGCTTGGCCTGTCAAGCTCCAATACTGAAGTCTCTCAAACCCCTACTCCTCACAGAGACTGGCATAAGCACTGTCCTTTCTTTGATCCTATGACTAGAGTTTGAATGTTTAAATTAAGTTCTGCATCAGAACTATTTGACCAAAAATTGGAGCAAAAGCCAGAGTAATTAGGACTGTGTTATATGCTGTAATAAGATCTAACTGAATATGGATGGAAAAACTTTTTGTTTCTAAAAGTATTCTAAGAGAGAAACACTCTAAGATCAATGTATGATCTAAGAGAAACACAGATGTTGCCACCTATTCTGTTCACTACTGTTAATTTTTAAATATATGATTTCTTCTATTGAGAAGTATTATCTTTAACTGTAGCTTATATTTTTAGCAGATAGAATTAGTGTGAAATATTAGTCTAGTTTAATCAACACTATGTAGGTATATGATATAAACAAGAAGGTATCTAGCTTTTCTTTCCCCACAACATACAGGCTTATGTATCCACTGCACCTGTCAACCCTCTTTGACTCTAAAAGTGAAATAAATGCACTTGGCTGAGTTCAAACTTTTACTTTAAAGATACATTTTTTTGTGAATCGTTTATTTCTCTTTATTCTGTCTCAGATCCGCAAGCAGCAGAAAGAGCATGCTGAACTGATCGAGGAGTACAGAGTAAAACAGCAGCAAAACAATATGACACCAATGATGCCTGGGATGCACCCAGTGCCAGGCCCTACTGGCATGGTGCCCGGTGGCCCACCGATTGTCCAGCCTCCTATGAACCCCATGATGCAGATGCCGCTTCATCCTGGCCAGCCAAATGCACCTCCACGTATGCCCAACCCACCGCCTGGCTGGCATCCCGGAGCTTCTATGCCCATGGGCGGACCAGGAATGCCACATATAATGCCACCCCAAGTACCTATGGGAAATTCAGCCCAGCCCCTTCAGATGCCAATGGGTAATGTACCTCAGCATTCTCAAATGCCTGTGGAGCCCCAAGCACCACCTGCTCCTCCAGGTGCCATAAAACCCATGCAGGCAGGTGGTGTGAAGTTTGATGACAACAACCCATTCAGTGAAGGCTTCCAGGAGCGCGAGCGGAGGGAGAGGCTCCGGGAGCAGCAGGAGAGACAGCGGGTGCAGCTCATGCAGGAAGTTGAACGTCAGAGAGCACTCAAACACCGAATGGAAATGGAGCAGCAAGGGATGATGGGATCAGATGGGAACATGGCACCACTCTCTCAGATGCCGTTTTTTAACGCAGAGCTGCCACAAGACTTCATGCAGCCACAGAGGCCTCCTCTGCAACAACATCAACAACTTGGACCAATGTTTCCTCCGCAGCAGGGCATGCAGCCCGGTATGGGCTCACCGCCTGGAACATTTATGCAAGCTGAGAGGAGAGCCATGATGGGCAACGGCATGATGCCACCAGAGATGGGGCCTGATAATGTTGCTCTGCAAGGACCAAACTTTCCTCACGGTCAACCCAGGCCTCGTCAGTTCAGTGGACCAGGAATGCTTCAGATGCCAGGTGAGGGTCCACCATTTGGGGGTGACGCGGCTACACCGTTGCCATCAAACTTTCCAGGCTCAGGTCAGTCTCTGATTCAACTTTATTCCAATATCATCCCAGATGAGAAAGGGAAAAAGAAGAGGAACCGCAAAAAGAAGAAAGATGATGATGCAGATTCAGTCAAAACACCTTCCACTCCACACTCAGACCTTACGGCCCCTCTCACACCATGTGTCTCAGACACTTCCTCTACTCCAACCAGAAATCCCCATCTTTTTGGAGACCAGGACCTGTCCAGGTCCCCCTTGCTGGGATCTTCCACCCCCAGTCACTCAGAGCTTGAGCGGCAGCTTTCTGGTGGGCAATCTGGACAACCTGCTCTGTCATCAGAAGCGTCAAGGGCCCAGGCCCAGGCTCAGGAACATGATAGGATCCTCAACAACATAAAGCTGGAGCAGACCGATGCCAGTGAGTGTCATGGGCCAAGAGAAGGTCCCATTGGCCCAGAAATGAGCTCTGTGAAGGAAGAGGGTAACAAAGGGAACGTGTCTCCGTTCCCTGCCGGGCAGAGTCCAAACAAGGGGGAGGCTGGCAATGAACTATTGAAGCACCTTCTGAAGAACAAGAGTACACCTCCACCTGGATTGTCTCAACAGAGATCAGAGGAAAGCCTGCGCTCAGAGGAAGAGGAACCCACTGACTGCAAAGCCTTACTGAGGCAAAGCTCCATGGACAGCAATGGGGTCAGTGTTTGTGTTAGTCATATAGTTATAGAGCGCCGAGGGCGTGATCAGCATAGTGAGTCATACGCAGGCTAAGTGATTCAGACTGATTCAGATGGGAGGCGCATCATAGCTAAATTGGCATGAATCATAGCTGTCAGAATATGAATGAGTCACTGTTATGTGTTTGAAAACATCTAACTTGAAGCCATTATGCTGCTCAAGTAATTTTAAGTTTACTCATGATTTCTAAAGCATCTTCTTCTGTCTCACCTCCAGGCATACTCAGATGGCACCCTTGACTTTCCTGGACCTCTGCTCCCCGAACAGGAGAAGAAGAAAGGGAGAAACAAGAGGGCACCAAAAGCAGGAGAAAAGCCTGCCTCTCGCTACAAGAAGAGGAAGAAGGAAGGAGATGAGAGGCAACTGATGCACACGGGACCTGACTCTGTAATGACCCAAATCAAGCAGGTAAGTTGAACTTTACATTTTATTGCCTGCTCCGCTTAAAATTGATGGTAGTTGTGTATCTTTAGGAACAAACAATGCTTGAAAGATTGTAGTCTGAAGTCAGCATGTTTTGTTCTGAATTTTACAGCGTGAATTACAGACACAATATAAATAGGCTTTGCCAAGTGCACAGACACCTGTTCCACATATTGTAGTGTGTTTGGGTCCTTGTAGGGTCACAATTGCACACTCAGGTTATTGTTTAGGATAGCTGGAGGGGATTCATTCTTATATTACAAGCGTTTTAAACTCAGCTGCCTTTAATACAGCATAGACGAACCAAAATGAACTTGCACTTTAGCATGCTAGTTTATCACAAGTATAACATGGATTTGGCTAAATCCAAAATTATTAGATGGGTTGGCTTTGAACTGGTAAAGCTTGCAATATATATTAGGCAGTGAACTATTTAAAGCTGCTTGCATTTACCTGCCTTTGTTTTTTGTCTGAGACAAAGAAGAAGAATTGGACTAGAGATTACTAACTACTCTTTTTTTCCAGTGCTCTATATGAATTGAGATTGGCTTTTCTAGGTGTGTAACAGGAGCGAGAAGAGCATAACATAGTCCTACATACCTGATACACAACTAATGCGTTTAGAATTTGTTTTTTAACAACTTTCATGAAATGGTAAAAAAGTCTTGATGAAAGACTCATTTGATCCGTTGTGGTCGGGATGGTTTGTGCAAGAACCTGTTCTGACTTCTCTCCTAACCATTCCACCGGTCTGTTTCTCTCTCCTAACACAGCAGCTTTCTCTGCTGCCCCTTATGGAGCCTCTGATTGGGGTCAACTTTGCCCATTTCGCTCCCTACGGCAGTGGCCAGCTCAATGGAGAGAACCTTTTGTCTGGTACTTTTGGCAGTGCCTCACTAGATGGAGTTTCTGATTATTATTCCCAGCTGGCCTACAAGGTGAGATCTTACTACTTTACTAAGGGTATACCAGATAAACAAAGGGTTGGGTGTGTGTGTTAAGTGAGTCTACAGCATAGTGTGCTTGACATTGAATTGTTCCTGACTTCTACAGCAGAGTAACTTGAGCAATCCACCAACCCCGCCGGCATCTCTTCCTCCCACCCCACCACCTGTGAACCGACAGAAAATGATCAACGGATTTGCCACAACTGAAGAGCTGGCCAGTAAAGCTGCTGCCATGGGTAAGCACTCATAAGGGTTCGAGATTTACAAGTAATAATTTCCCCAGACAAAACCTGATCAGAAAATGGAAGAAGTCATAAATTAGGTGTTGCTAACATTACATGGATTCATGCATACATATTGACCTTGTTTTCCTGTTGCAGTCTCTAAAGGCCTGGTCCCAAAGCCGCTGCATGTTCCATTTAGGAGTGAAGAAGATCTGCTAGCCCGGGCCATCGCTCAGGGACCCAAAACTGTGGATGTTCCAGCTTCTCTTCCCACCCCTCCTCACAACAACCAGGAGGAGCTCAGGTAATGGATGAATAACAGTACTTGATGATTTATTTGGGCTGCAGTGTTTTAACATAGGTGGTAATTTATTTATTTTCCTGATGATAGTAACCGAGGACAGGAGCCTTGCAAGGAGAGGGACACACCTGACAGCTTTGTACCATCTTCATCTCCCGAGAGTGTGGTTGGCATGGAGATCAGCCGTTACCCAGACCTGTCTCTGGTGAAGGAAGAGCCGCCATCCCCTTGCCTGTCTCCTGTCCTCCCCATGCTTCCTGCACCTGATGGGAAAGGTAAACGTATACATCTTATTTTTTCACGCAGTTTTTACACAAAGCTCCACCATAAAGTTAAAGTCATGGTTTTTGCATTAGCGTATCCTCGAGGGTCCATGTGAAGTAAATGTGGTCATCTTTCCAGGTCTGCAGGGGTCAGCATTGTCATCATAAAGTCCAAAGTTTAACATTGTGATGACTTTATACAAGCATGCCAGCTTTGCATGTGTCACAAATGAAATGTTGAGCACAATTAACTACAGTGCTCCTTTTTTTTTGGCTGTCAGAGGCTTTACGTTGTTTTTTTTTTTTTTTTTGCTTTTACAGATTT
>VUQS01055104.1:0-10157 GCA_015108495.1 Heterochromis multidens | reverse complement strand
CTCCGAGGTGCCAGGCTGCAGCCAGCCGACCGCGGCGTTATGCAGCCGCGCCGCATAGGTGACGGGCCAGTCCTCTGGCCCCATCCTGCTTCCCCAGAAGCAGCGACGGTGGTCCTCCGGGGAGAGACCCAGGTGGTCCAGCACGGCGCAGCAGACAGCCCCGAACTTGACCCTCTCGCCGACCCGGAGGCCACAAGCCGCCAGCAGTGGCAGCAGCCGTTCCCCCAACTCCTGCGGCGGCCAGCGGCACGCCACCACCGCGAACTCGAAGCCTTCTAAGAAGGCGAGAGGGTCGTCTCCTTCCCTCATCCGGCACACTGTCCCCAGCGGAGCCGGGGACACCATCGGTGCGGGCCCAGCTCGTGAACACCACCGGCCTTGGCTGGGTTTCGGCACCACTGTAACAAAGGACCCAGCACACACAGCCTTTGCAGGGCACAAATGGTTTATTTTCGCCCAGTGTTATGTACACACACATTCAGAGAGGCTTTCCAGCCTCGCTCTCCCTAGTTCAGTCCAGCACTGCGGTCCGGTCCCAGCGTCCTGCTGATATAGGGAGACATGATTACATGATGAGGGTCAGCTATCAGCCAGCCTTCCCTGGTACTGCCCCCTGAACCCACTGCTCCACCTCTCCCCTGCAGCTGAGCCACAAACCACACCCCACCACAGTATCCTCTATGTGTATCACAAAGTAGAATAGAAGACGTGGGCATACAAAAACAATAATCGTGTAGTAAATAACCATTATTATAAAACCTTAAAGAAAACAAACATTTTTCTTCACAGAAAAGTAGACTAATTGCTGACCACATGAGACATCCCATTCACTTGACTTGGCTGCTGCGATTTATTATTGTAGATATTTTTTTAATTTAATTGTGTCAATTGCAAAATTGTGCTTTATATCCTAACACTCACTGAACAATCAGGGTTTCTGAGTCAGGTTGTGAATTCTATGGTAGTGCTCATCCTGACAAGCTTGGGCACTAATTGTGAATAAAATAAAAAAAATGTGAAAGCAGGCTTTCATGCTATAATTTACTCTTACTAACACTGTTTCCTTGGGAGTCGTTTGACTGTGTTCTTGGTGTTATGTGACGTGAGCTGTTTCTATGTTAAAACTAATGGCTCTGAGCAAGAACAAATGTGGGCCTAGGGTCCTAATCCCTGCTGCTAACAGAAGAGCTGTCTACAAATATTGAATATATTTAGCTTTGTACTTGCAACAGTTGCCCCTTAAGGCTCTCTCTCTTTCTCTGTGGTGTACAAATTAATGATAATAATTACTCCAGCCACGTGTGAGCACACTGTCTACATAAGCAGTGCAGTATCTGTACTTTTCCTATAGACCTTTTGCAGAAAGTGGATTTGAGCAGTGCCTTTAGTGTGATGATTCTTAAAGGTCAGGCTGATTATTTTAAAATTACAGACCACCAGCTATTCCAAGGTGGTGAGATGAGCAAGTTAGATAGAGAGGGGAAAACATTTTTTATACACTACTTATTCACCCTCAGCAGTGGGTAAGATTTTACCTGTAATATAATTAGCAGTGCTGGCAAACTGAAAGATGCAGAACACAGGACATTGAGGCAGAGTTAAAGGGTTTTGTTTACAGAACTCTAAAATATGAAATAATGTTTCTTTGAAGGCAGAGAGCTAGTTGGTTTGTGTCTGAGATGGTGGGCATGTAAGTTTCTCGATTCGTGAGGATCCAAAGACTTGACACATAGAAAGCTGGCTGGTACATATGGAAAATCAAGAGCACACAGAACACCTAAAGATTATCATGAGGAATCACAACATAAATGAATCACAAGAAATTGTGAGAGGAGCCTGAAAAATGCCACTGTTGTGACTGCTGGTGGAACAATCTGGTAGAAGAGCTGGTCTTTCAATACTGCGAGTGGGTGATTAGATTTTTATGACCACGTGAAAGCAGCAAACTGCACTGGAAGCATGGGGACCACGATAGAAGGTCTAATAATTTCTTTCAGTTTGGAATGACACAAACCTTACCTGGTATCAATGAGATATAGGCCTATCGCTACATAGCTTCTCAATTCTGAATTAGAGCTGACCAGTGTTGGGTGTAACGTGTTCCAAAGTTTATTACATTACTGTAATCAGATTACACTTTTCAGTAATGCAGTAATGTAACAAGCTACTGTACTAAATTCAGCAATGACATCACAGTTACAATTATGTTGTTGCTTGCATTACAAAGGTTCTTCAGTTATCTGCAGTTAGGGCAGAAAGAGAGAGAGAAATATCAAACGTTCCTTTTTCTTCCTGTGCACTTGTGCTACAGTCAGCTGATTTTGGTTCATGTGCAGGTAGGCGGAAAAGGAGTGGTGATATGGGCATTACTTTTATTTTTATTGCGTGAAAGGACAAGAGCACGCTGGTAAAATGCAAACTGCGTCCAGGACAGAAATAATTGCATTACACTGCTAACACAACATCGGCACTTTGCAAACATCTGCACAGACAGCATGCTAACACAAAGCTAGCCAAGAACCCAGAGTGATGATAAAGCTGAGTGTATGCAGACCCCAGCCAAGCAGCCAGAGCCTGAACTTCAACAGGTAACAAAAGCTGTGATGAGCCGTCAGGCTTGTAGCATTGTGGTCTTCATTTCTACCTGTACTTGTTTCTATAGTAGAATCACTGTGGCTAGCACTGGTATGTACGTCCTCATTAGAATAGGGGTTTGTGTCAGTGTGTGAGACTGTAGCCTAAGGTTTATGTTCTTAACTGGTAATTATGTAACACGAACGCAATGAGTAGTGTAACGAATTGCTTTCTCTAGGGAGTAATTACTGTAAGTAACATACTGCTTTACTTTTAAGAAAAGCAACAAGTAATGTGTAACTTACTTTTCTGAGTAACAACGCCCGCACTGGAGCTGATGAGTTCACAACTGCATTTAAAATGGAGTGAAGCTCTGGCTCCATACCTCTGGACACAAGTACTTGGTGAAAGAGCATTGACAGACTTTATCCCTGCAATAACTTCACCTTAGTGGCCTGTCATTGCTGCCACACTGGTACGACACCCAAACGCAATCTCAGACTAATAGTTCTTCATGTTCCTCCATAATATGCCATTTGATAAAGGAACAACTTTTCAACTTGTTAGCTGCTCCTAGCCTCACAATCGCAGCCACAATTTGTGGCATGAGTTCTTTATTGCTTTTACCAAATAAGACAACTGTGTTGCCAGGTTGACCCTTTGGTATTTATGACAGAGGATTTTCTCATAATTTTTCAATTGTGAGTGGCGTTGTAAATGGTTAACCAACAGTTTGATAAGCAGCCAGCATAATGGGGTTAATTGATTGACAGCAAATATCACAAAATATCAGAATCATTACATTGGTCCAAAGATTCAGTAAGTACCTCAATAACAATGATTTACTGGCCAAAAAAAGCAGTGCTTATGTTTAAAACTGTCTTTTTTCAGGCATTTTTAGCCATTTTTTAATAAGACAGTTAGTACCTAGGCAGAAAAGCAGGGAGAAAGTGGGGAGAGTGACACGCAGGAAATAGCCTGGGTCAGCCTTTGCTTGTCTTTTAAGGCACGTCAGGGTGCTGGACGGAGACACAAACAACATCTCACTCACTTTGAGAACCATTGCACTATAAATTTGAAACCACACGTGTTTGCAGCTGTTCATTCCAATATATCTCCACTGCTGATTTACACCATTCACCATTGAATATGTTATTGCATGTGTGTTTCCAGAGGTCATATGCGGGAAGAAGTAAAGAATGATTATTCCTTAAGTCTCATAGGATTGCAGGTCCTAATAAACAATAGATTTTTTTTAGCTTGGAGGATACTGCAGCATGGATACATGGCTTTAATGTAAAAGGCATGCTGTGACACTTTGGCTTTGCTGTGGCTCTTTGTTACTCAAAGTCTAGGCCAGGGGGAGGTTATAAAAGCTCAGGCAGGCAAATACTGTGGTTAGGGTTTTAGTCCCTTGAGTCCCGACTTATCTCTCTCTCACTGGAGCAAGAGCACAGCAGTCTTCCTATGGGTCATAAGCTCTTTTTGTTTCTTTTGTATTATAGCCCAATGAGAAACTCTCCAGTTCTATCAGTAAGTAATGTAAAAAAAAAAATTGAAATAATAAAAAAAAAAATAATAATTTTTTTGCAGCTGGGAGGAGCAAATGAAGAACAGGGACACTAGGAAGCAAGGATACAAGCGTCACAGTTTTGAAAGAGGCAGCAGAGAAAAGAAGCAGAGAGACGAAGATCAAAGAAAAACATCAGAAAGGTCTAACGGAGAAACAAGCACACTCATATATATATATATATGTAAAAGGAAGAAAAGTACCTGAACTGTCTATGATGTTGATTATCTTGTGTCTTCAACAGCAGCAGTGTCAGGAGCAGCAGAAGTAGCAGAAATGTTGGTGGGGACGGGGACAATAGACGCAAACACAGAAAAGCCAAGAGAAACAGGAAGAACAAGGAAAGCAGCAGGATGTTCTCTGCTAACCAAGAAAGGAAATTAAAATCTGACTGACTTTCAGTCTCCCAGCCTGATTAACAGAGAACTGCCCTATGGCATCTTACACTATATTGTATCAGTTTACAAATTAATATTTGTAATAGTTATAATTAATTAAAATTAATTAATAATTAATTTTATTTGAAAAACTAGTAATAATTTCATGAATGTTTCATACAATATGCATTTGTTGTGTTGCTTGTTTTGTTGTTTTTCTTCAGATGAAGGAAATGTATGCATGTAGCTTTGTGAATCCCGCGGTAATGTGCTTTTAAAAATTCTCACACCATCCGCTTTTTCAAATGATTTTATTGATCATTTAACCAAATGTACCATCAAATATACTACACAGGCCAAAGCGTGACAGACAGAACTGCAGTAGAGGGGCCTCAGCCCTTCCGCTGATACACAGAAACCAAGTCAGTTTTTTTCTTAAATGTAAGAAAATTAGTAAGGCCTCCACACTGTTACCTAATTAAATATTTTTTAACATGTTATGAACACATTAATCCTTTATTTTTTTCATATATTTTCCTTGCCAGTGGTTTGATAATTTAGCCATAGCTTCTGACATAACATAAAAAACCTCACAGACTACTACTTGGCAACGTGTCTTCAGATCAACAGATGAAGATGACAACCACTGTCAGTACAAACAGAATAAAGCCTACATTAAAAGGCCATACGACAAACAAACAAAATAAACATATTACAAGTGCTTGGATCTTTTTTAGACACCCAACATTTACAGTAGAGAAATGTGAGTCCAACTTAACGCATATCCTAATATATAACTACTGGAATTGGCAACATGTTGTGTCTCCTCTCAATCCTCTCACTCGACGCCAGAGAATGATCATGTCCTCTAAACTGGTAACACCCAACATCTTAGTGTCTCAGGCCTGATCCTTCCCAGTTCAGCATTCTCCGAGGGGCAAGTTAACCTCTGGTAACAATCCAGTCTTAAGTCCGTCCCTCTCCAAACTCCTGCCGAAGTCATAGCTGTCCATCAGACGTGAGGTATCCAAACAGCTACACGACTATTCTAAGCTTCTCCCTCACAGCAAATTTAGGTAGTCAGCCAGACTAAAGCTCTGTCTTTGACATTCCTTGGTCAGTGCCACCGAAACAGTGCTGGATGGCTTAAAGCACTGCTACAGCAGGCTGCCCGGCCAGGAAACTATGGTCAGGGTGATTCTGCCCCGGAGCTCCTTCAGAAGGCGAACCAGTGCTGTGTGGGTCATCCCCCAAGTACTCTTTCCATTCACCTCAAGTAGGATGTCCCCACACCTACACAGAGACAAATGGGAGTTAAAAATGAACATTGATCATTGACTTCTAAAACATTTGTTTCATGGGCAATTGTGAAAAAAGGTCATATGCAATGAGTGGATACCTTATCCTGCCATCATTGTAGGCTGGTGTCCCCTCCACAATAGAGCGGATGAAAAAGGATTGATTGCAGTTGACCTCCTCCTGACCTCCCACAATACTGAAGCCCAGGCTGCCTGAAGTGCTCCGCCGCAGGACGATGTCTTTGCAGTAGTAGAGGTGCCTGCGTGAGCCAATAGGGAGATTAAACACACTAATCTCTCAACGGCATCTTTAGGTTACACATAGTGTGCATCTATACTGAGTACATGTGCTGCAGCTAGACTGCTGAAATCAGCCCCGCTCTGAAGACAAAGGCCTGGCTGCCCTTTAAATGAAGGTGTGATTTATTTATTTTTTTCTTTTTCTTTCTTGGAAACATGAAGCAGTGAGAATATTTGGACTTCCCAGGGCTGAATTAAAATTACAAATATTTTCAGGTGCCCCACTGATATAAAGCTACATTTCCACTATGACTTAGTGCTTGGATGGAAGAAATGCATCTCTATTTCATTATGTTATAAAACCAGGAGCAGCAGTTGTTTATTGCTATCAGTGCACTGCTGTCTTCCCAACACACCTGGTAAATTCATATGCTACGAACAGAGAGACCGTTTTACTGATATATTAGTGGTAAATATTTAAGCCAAAAGGTTAGTTTTAAAAGTATAATGAGCATTCTTTTCCCAGCTGGCTCTGTCAAAATTTCAGTTGGCACCAGATGGCAGAGGTCAGGACCGGTGTGAGGGGTGTAATTTATACTGGGCTCAGAAAAAGTATAAAAATGTAGATGGAGAAGATGCAAAGACAGCAGTGGGCACTCTACCTGGGTAGCTGCAGCCATGACACCCACAGTGGGGAGTAATCGTCATTAGGCACCGGGCTCTTGATGCTATCTGTGGGCGATGGCGTAAGACAAGGTGGCAATGTGCACTCTTGCAGGCATTCCTCTGGAGGACGCATCTCCAAGACCTTGAGCACAACAGGAGAGGAGGTGTTCTTCAAATTGGCCACGGCCTCACCTCGTGTGACCCCCGTCAAATCCACACCATTCACGTTTAACAAAATGTCACCTGCGGAGGAAGATATGGACAGCACAGCTCAAGCACCGCCTGGGGTTGATGACCTCATAACAACTTTTTAAAAAACCTCACAGGGCATGGACACATCATCTGCCTATTTAATATTCATCAACCTCCATGCTAGAAGACAAAGAGATGGAAACTAAGCACCACCTGTGCTTTAAAAAGCCTCCTAGTGATGAAAGTGGTACAAAGATAAACTGATAATCACAGAGTCCATCTTGCTAGTAAGCAACTCAAAGAACATATTTTCCCTGTGAGGATATGCAAATGTGAATTAACACTCCATTACAAAACGCAAACATGTTTCATAACCACACAAAAAGAGACAGCAGCTGCTGCTGTGTCCCTTATGAATACAATAATGTGCATCTTGAACCATGAATAGGACAACAGACTCAATTTACTTCTATTTTTATTAAGCCTTCATACTGTACTACTTGTGCCCCATCACAGCATTTCTCTCATTCCTCTCATAACCAGAGTTTAAGTCAGGGGGACTGAGAGTAATGACAGGCTTAATATGGTTATATTTTAAGGTGAATATGTGAGAATCAGCGTTTGGGGCAAAAATCTTCCACTCTTCCTGCCTTCAGTAGCATTATAGGAATTTAAGACTGCTGCTCTTACATACAGTTATTGTGTACCTCTTAATGTTTTGCTGGTTCAGACTTCACATAGCAAAATAACAAGGTACTTGACAAATTCTCCTCTGCAATACAATTGCAATACAAGTCTTAAGTGCTGTTATGCTAATGCTTGTTTGTGTTTTCGTTTAAATCTGTTAGATCCAATTTGCGGAGCACTGAACCACAGCAGCACCAGAGTTTTCTGTTGCATAAATGACCTTCATAATGAAATGCGAGCCTTAAATGTTCATCAATCACCCCATCTGTTATATACAAGTATTCATCACCAAACCCACATAAATACTGTCATAATTTTTATGCAATGCTTAATCCACTGGATGAGTAATTATTTGCACAGAGGCATCAACATTACAGTTCTTCTAAAAAAAAAATATGAGTAATATTTTGATAATTATATAATTAGATGACAAGTCATTCATTTTACCTTTGCGTATGGAGCCCTCTTGTCCCACCACTCCATCAGGGTCCACATTTGTGACATAGATGGGGAGATCCCACCCTCGGCTGGACATGCCACCCGCCACCGTCATACCCAGGGAGTCATGCGGCTCCTTATTTAGAATGACTGTCTTCTCATAGCATGCAGGCTTCTGACAAGAGTCCTTCACAGGGGATAGAAGGCAAACAAACAGAATAGTTGAAGTGGAGAGTTTTTGTAAATCACGGATGGAAGTGCGTGATTTTAAAAACAACAACGGTTGATTTTTTTCCCCTAATATCCTGTTTTCTTTTCCAGCTGCAATGTTAATGGACATGCCACGCATTCAGAACTGATGCTGTCACTGTGGTGCAAAATCACTCCAAACATAATAATGACTTACACCAAGGGCACCTTAAATAAATTATATAATGTAATTAGATTTAGATGTAGTGTATTTGCATAATAATGAGGACCGTTTTCTGTGAGACTTGTGATAATGGTAGAAGTCACATGAATGCCACCCATGCTGGGTTATGAGAACAAGAGTCCAATAACACAGATAGAGTTGAAAGCTAATTGATGAATGACCTCATCAGCATGATTGGTTAATGTATAATATATGGTGGTTATTATGGTAGGACATTAGGCAGCTCAAGTGCCTCCTCAGTCTTTGTCCATGTTGAATGCAGAGATTCATACACAGAGTCGTGATGTGCTATTTGATGTTTTGAACGAGGCAGTGCATGGGATAAAGTGAGTGAGGTTTTATTCATAGCAAGTGTGTGAGTCATACGAGGCAGAGTTGAATAGTAATGAATAACACATGGACACATTGAGGTTGATGGGATGTAGCTTGTGCTGCTTTGCTAATGTGCTGCATTCACACATTTTAGCTGCACTCACAGCAAGAGATCATTTGACTGACCTTATGGCACAAAACAGTGAATAGAGGTGTGAAAACTACCTGGCTTTCTGTTCAAAACACTGTCAACTGTGGGTTGTACACAACCATTTGGTGGCTTTTAATGAACGTTAATGCTGTGTAGCAAGCGTTAGAGGTGCTAGAAGGATTTTGTAACCTCCCAGCACAACTCACATAAGGTGTTTTGTCATCTCTATTCTTTATGCTTAGCCAAGCAGCTGGCTATTTCACATGAAAATTATAGAACACCCACCCGGAGTTCAAGAATTTCTTCTGCAGAGTGCCAGTGATTTTTATCGGGTTTGTTTTAGGCAAATTGCCGGATAGTTGTTAAATCAACTAGCCACTCAGTCTGTTCACAACTTATAGACTGGATTTAAAAGATGGTGCAGCCAATGTGACATCACCCACTGGTTAGTGAAGTGCAATCTTGAAGCCTCGAGTTGAGCATTTTGCCCAATTCCATCTTGGTGTTTTTAAACCTGATGTGACAAGTGAAGGCTGACTGAGAAACTGGGAGACACTGCACATTCATACAGGCCCATCCTAAAGCACACCGCGCTTTATCATTGCTTTTTTTACACTAATGGAGTCATAATTTACAAAATGATCATCATGTTGTTTTCAATAAAACTAGAAACTCACAACTGAGATCTTAAACTCAACAGGAAATTATTTACTGAGGTCATAGATAATTTCCTCCCCTCACCCCCAACCGGTCGCTGCAGATGGCTGCCCCTCCCTGAGCTTGGTTCTGACGGAGGTTTCTTCCTGGTAAAAGGGAGTTTTTCCTTCCCACTGTCATCAGGTTCTTGCTCACAGGGGATCGTCTGATTGTTGGGGTTTTCTCTGTATTGTTGTAGGGTCTTTACCTTACAACATAAAGCGCCTTGAGGTGACTGTTGTTGTGATAAAGGTAGAATGGGAGGCAGAGCCTTCAGCTTTCAGGCCCCTCTTCTGTGGAACCAGCTCCCAGGTTGGATTCGGGAGACAGACACCCTCTCTATTTTTAAGATTAGGCTTAAAACTGAATCCTCCCTTAGTTATGCTGCAATAGGCCTAGGCTGCTTCTCCTTCTCTCACCTCTTTTCACTGACCATGTGTTTTTAGACCACTCTGTATTCAATCATGAGTTATTATTAATCTCTGGCTCTCTTCCACAGTGTGTCTTTTGTCCTGTCTTCCTC
>VUQS01055102.1:0-15369 GCA_015108495.1 Heterochromis multidens | reverse complement strand
AGTTGACATTTCCCATGATGACTGTTGGCAGAAAGGGCTTATATCTCCACTTCCAAGCCTTCACCTTTGCACCAGCACGGCAACCACGAAAACGCCTCTTTATCTCAGCTGGAATAGGGTGGTATCTTCCAGATTTGCTCCGTTTCAATGAAAGAAGCTCTTCTCTTGAGTAAACTCTTCTCCCAACAGAAGTATCCATCAGTACTTGACAAAAAAATTGATAAAAATACAAAAAATACAACAAAAATAAAATAAAAAGATCAGAGCTACCAGACTTTGCTGCTACCAGTTGAAGCGCATGTTCTAGAATGCCTAGGTAGTCATTATCTTAGTTTGTCCAATTACATTTGAGCCTCTGAAAATTGAGAACTGTGTATAAAAATTGCTGTACTTCCTAAAAAGTTAATACAATACGTTTGTTTAACTGCTTAGCTAAAGCTGAAAGTCTGCACTTTGATCACAACTTGATTGTTTGATTTAACAGTCACTGTGATGGTATAGAGGACAAAAATTTTAATTGTCAGCACACTTGTGGTTCTAATTGTAGTATATTCTATAATTAAATCTTGATACATTTTTAATTGTTATAATGAAAGCATCTTTTTTTCCCATGTGTGAACTTGTCAAATTTGCATGTTTTATGAATATACATAATTGCAGTTCATGGTCTAAGGAGTAGTATCTTAATTGACGTGTGGAACACTTTTTCTTTCCATTTCTTTTTATCAAAGAGAGGGCAGAGAGACAGTTTCGTCGCTATAGTGCTTGGAAAAAAAAAGAAGCAACAACATGAAGAGAGCTGCCCTTTCCTGAGGCTTCTTTTCAACTAATAAATAACATCCAATTAGACGAAACCCTCAAAGATCACAAAATCAGTTTGCCATTTCTTCCTGGAATACAAGCATCCACTAATAACCTACCTCTATTGAAAAGATGCAAAGCTGCAAGATGGTAGACAAAAAGAAAGAGAAATGGAAAAGGTGTTGGGGAAAGCAAGTGCAAAAAATTGATAAATATAAGGAAGTTAATAGCTTTTTTTAAAATTATTATTATTTTATTTTCTGTTAAAGCCTGACCAATGCAGGATTCAGCTCGCATCTAGTTCTAAAAAAAAAGTTTAAAAATGGCTGTGGGCTGTTCTGTGTTATGCAACAAAATGGTTGAATCACTAAAATTTAGTTATTATAGAAGAGTATACAGAAAACACCACCACGGATAACGTGGTTAATCGTTGTTAATAAAGCTGTGTACTACTCTGCCTTTGGTGAAAGTGTTGCACTTTGTCAGAATCCAAAGCTATCACAGCACATAGACTGTGTGGTAATTTACACATAAGCTTTGAAAAATGGTTCTTTGATTGTTTGCTTTAAATATATAGAAAAAGTTATTCAATAAATCCACATACTGCTTGTGTAGAGAGATTGCTTTAATTTGATGAGTGCAAACATTAAACTAAATTTGGTTTAAGCTGATTACCAGCAATGTTGCTGTGTTTCTTGTTGCTCCTTTATTTCCCCCTCCTCCTTCCTTTTTAAGAATACTGTACAGGCTACTTGACTTGATTATTTTACAACCTCCCACGCCCCGCCAAATCAGATAGTATTTAGGAATCATAAATTAAGCAGCTTGGTATATGGTTTAGCATGAAGATGCACAAATACTAAATCTTGTAGTGAATAAATCATTAGAAGTCAAGGCATGCAGAGTCAAAGCTTAGACAAGATGCTTTATGCCTGTCCTTTTTTATGTTACTTACCATAGTGTAAAGGCTTTGGTTTGAGTCCGTGTCAGGCTCTCCAGATCAATGTAGCCTGTTAAAGGGAAAGTTGAGGAAAGACAGTTTCTTTTCCTACTGCTGGCATGATATAACAGATAATTAGGCAGCTAATTTTCATATGAATATAATGGGCTGGTAGGGCAGTGTATTTGTACTGGTCCTGTCATGCTGCACAAGTATATTTGAGGAGTATTTGATAGAAATTGGGCTTGTATGTAGGAGGATATTAGCTCGTATGCTTGGTTTAGTGGTTAAGCAGCACACACAATCAAGAAAAGGCTCCCATATGGAGGTAACAACCACGGTCAGCGCTAACAGCTTGTCATGACTCGTCAAACTCAGGCTGATTTGACACATTAAAGAGCTATGTTCATTCATATCCATGCCTCTCCTCTGTCAGCCTTCACTGCATTAACCCTCAGAGTATCTCGAAATTGGAGCCATTTAACATATGCATATGATGGTTAATAGGTCTCTCAAATGCAAGGTGGGTGTATTGCTTAAAACGGCAATAGCTTTTGTGGCCTGCTGTATGGAGAACTTGGAATGCTTTTGAATTATAATAAAAGAAAAGAAGCTGAGGAGGTTGGTGGACACAATCACAGGAATTAGGAGGAGATTGAGGACTAGAGAAGGTGGGGATAAAAGGACAAAAAAAACAGTACAGTAGGTGGTCCTTTTGAAAATCATATGCCTGAATATTTTTAGAGAACTTAGCATTATATTCTCATTTATGCTTAAGTAGTCTCAAGTGCACAACTGAAGTTGTGTAATTACCATATTAATCTCACTTAGTTGAATAAAAATAAACATCTGTGTTACTTCCAGAGGTGCACAGAGTGCAGTTGTTCACTGAGGGCAGGAATGAACTTCTAAAATGACTTCAAATGTTTTAAATATAGTTTGTTTTGAACCACTCCAAGTATTTGAGGATATCAGCAGCATGCCCGTGTCTTGCTGCCTAGCAGTCAGCATTACTCTCTGCTGGTATATACCTGTTCTCATCAAATGGACTTTCTCTTCTGTGTGTCTCTGTCTCGATTGTTCTTCTCTTTTCTCCTTCTCTGTCGCTGTCTTTATGGTTCTGCTTTGACATTTTGAAGAATGCCATTAGTTCTATAATGGCTTTTTGTGTGGCTGTAGAAAATTTGTGCCAGTATGAGAGATCTCATCAAATGCATAATCATTAAAGGCTCTTTTCATTGTTGTTGAAAGAGAACGTCCAATCACTCACAGTACACACAGTGAACGAATGACTGCCCTTATATTTTTTTTCTTACAATGTCCAGTCTGTTATTTTTTTTTATATATATATATGTTAAAAAAATCCACCACAGCCATATTCTGGTCAGATTATGAAATATCTAATGTGCTACGGAACACACCAATTACCTAGACCTGTGACAGTCTCCTGAAATGTTTGAAAATGTCACAATTTCTATGAACACGTACACCCGCACTTTCTTGTCGTGTGTGTGTGTGGTTAATCATCATCTTTGTCTATTTTTTGTTCTTTTCCTCCATTGGTTTTGTTTTTTTATCTTGTTTTTTTTTTTTTTTTTTTTTTTTTTTTTTTGTTTTTTTTTTTTTTTTTTTTTTTTTTTTCTCTCCTTGTTTTTTTTTTTTTTTTTTTTTAAATATCATGTAAAGGAGAGACCCACCGTCCGTAATAGGGATCAGGGATTACAGAGGCACAGAGAACTAAGCGAGTATTTTGTGTTGAAACCTGATTTCTTGGCAAATTTAAATGCTTAACAAGGTTTCCACAGCAGTTTTTAGAGGGTCTCATGTAAAATTCAGATGGAAGAAGTATTGCTTTGGCAGCAGTTTGTTGGATGAAAAAAATAAGATCACTATCTGTAGCTTTGGGTACAAAAGTGTAGCATAAACTAAAACCGAAAGTGAAATACACTATATGTCTTAGGAAGTCTGTTTCTACCACTGATGCACACTTTTTAATTCACAGCACTTGCTCTGTTAATGTGGCATGGAGTTTTCCAAGAACAAGTTAATGGACATATTGGAAAATGTGAAATTTACAGAATCATTTAGAGGGAAATTATGGCATTTTTTGACCTTATAATTGTGGACATCGTGAGTGTATATCATATCAACTTTACACTTGCCACATACAGATTAGAGAAATGAAACTGTAGGAAAACAATGTTTACCAAGGGCAAGCAGCCATAGCCTCCAAAACCTTTTTACTGAAATTATTTTGCTTGTCTCTAAGTCAGAAAGTAATTTAGTCCCCTGGATTAGCAAATGTATATTGCTGTAGCTGCATAGGGATCTATGTCTGGGGGAAGGGATTGCTTCATGAGGATGGTTCAAAAGAGGTGCAGAGTGCAGGCTTAGTGTCATGCATTGTCAGAAGGGTCACATTCATGAGGCAAACACCCTGGTTGAGAAATATAGGAGTTTCTCTTTTATTTGTTTGTCAGGCAGCTAATAAATAGGTTGAAAGTGGTTATTTATAGTCATTAACATCAAGAAATGTAGAAATATATCTGACACAGGACCAAATTATATTGTAACACTGACTATGGGTATTTGGTGTGCTCTCCATTAATCAGAGCTTAAAAATAATAGAGTGCACAGATGGGCTGGGGGTAATTATTGATCAACAACCCTATCAGACCACCGGGGATATATTTGGGTCAGTTTGTGCTGAAGCACTGGATTCCATACTGTATAATCTTAAAATACGAACAAAAAAACTTTTTAAAAAAAATTGCAGCGATTGCAGCTTTCGAGATTTATTTAAGTGCAACATATTCACAAACACTAACCTCGTGGGTGAGTGCGAGGACTAAGGTCTGTCTCCACTCTTATTTTTGCTTAAGTCTCAGCTAAGAAGCATAGCAACAGCACATTGAGGAGTTAATGAGCTTTACATACAAACACAGACATGTATGTACAATGAAACGCTCAGAGAACATGCACACACAAGAAAAGTATGTACTTTCAAAAAAAAAAAAAAACGCCCTCCCACACACGCACACACACACACACATGCACACACACACATGTACATTCTTGCCTGTCAAATCATATTAGCATCAGGTCAGGATGCTTTTTTTTAGCTGGTTGCTATGGCAGCAGCGAGAGGGTCTCTGGGTCGCTCCTACAGGCGTTTCGAACAACAGGGCTGCAGCAGCAAGATTGGTGTAACTACCAGAGATTGCTCCCCGCTGCTGTAGTGTAGGTAATGTAAAAGTGTGACTCAAAACTGCATGAATAACTAAAGTGCAGTTGATATATGTGAAATTACTTCAATTTGGTATCATAAAAAGGGTTCAAAACCTTTTAGGCCTCCACATTTATGCATTAACAAGTTAAGTTTGCTCTCTTAATATTTCTCACTGAGGTTACCTAGGTGATCTCATACAGCAATTTAGAAAATTGTCTAAAAATTGAAGCCTAACATATTTTTTCTCTTTGTTCTAGTTTTCTTTGAGCTAATTATGTTAAAATACTACTGCTCAAAAGTTTTGGGTCACTTTGGATCTGATATAACATGAAATGAATCAACAATTCTGTAAATGCCAATAAAAGATCAATGATTTAAAAAAAAAAGATAAATAATGAATAATTTTTAATGGAATATTTTTGCTTGGATACAGAGGTCAGCACTATGTTCCAGTGGTCCATTGTGTTACCTCATGCATTAGAAAAAGTCTTCTTATATTATGAAAACTGTTCAGATAATTAAAGATGTAATTTTTGGCTGGTTGAGTGTCCAGACCACTCCAACAAGCTAACATTTTTTTTTTTTTTGCTGGCCCTCATTAAAGTAGTCTTGTTCTAAGAAATAAACATTCTTCAGTGTGGGGAAATAAGAAGCTCTCACACAACTCTCTGTACTGTGCGCAAAGAGCAACACAAACTGTCTAACAAGAACAGAAAGTCAATTGTAAGATCCTGTTGCACAATTTATGCAGGAGATGGGACAAGTACATCAGTCTCTAGTCTGAGAATCAGACACCTTACACATCCTTAACTGGCTGCTTCATTAAAGTGATACTCATATCAGACAGATAGTGCAAGTTTATGAAGGGAGTAGTACATACTTTTGTTTGAAAACTTTGTTTTTTTGGTAATTTCCTGCTAAAAAAGTACTGACATTTCTCAGAAAAAGTATACTAGTGTTGAAACTACAATCAAACCCACAAATCCCGATGCTTCAGAAACTAGACTAGCCAAATTTAATGATACTTTATTCAGCAGCTGTCAGCTGCTTTAATCAATTTGATGTTTAACGTTATGAATTTGCATTAGGTAACACAGTGGAACAGAAGTGCTGGTTGCTGAAAATGAACCTATGTAGAGATTCAATATATAAAAATGTGAATTTTTTTATGATTAATGGTTTAATTAATGGTTAAATTTCATTTACAACATTTCTGCTAAACTGAACATTTCCTACAATGGTGTGTACTGCTCCCTCCACAGAACAGTGCAAACTGTCTCTAACCAGAGAAATGGAAAGCCCTGGTGCATAACTGAGAAAGAGGACAAATGGATTAGAAATATTTCTCTTGTGTGAAAAACAGATGCCTCACAGGTCCTGAGCTTGGTTATATTGTACATGTAGGAGACAAATTGTTCTGGTTGGTGAAGGGAGTAGTACATACTTTTGTATAAAGACTTAAGTTTGCTGGGCAGTTATCTGCATTAAATAGCTTCCATTTCTTAGAAACAGTAAATTAATTTCAAGACTACAATCAAACCCACAAAGAGTCATTCTCCTGACACTGGACTAGCTGAAGTCAACGCTTTTTTTATTCACTTTTCACCTGTTACCATGATAAAATTGCATTATGTAACACAGGAGTGATGAACCTATGTAGATAAAACATTAATGATTTATTTTCAACTCCATTAATCTCTGTAAACTGCTGATTACATACAGTGCTATGGTCTACTCACTCTATGGAACAGTGCAAACAACAACAACTGAACAACAGGAAAAATGCATCAGAAGTACATCTCTAGTTAGAGAAATGGATGCCTCGAGGGTGCTCAGCTTCATTAAATTGAACCTGTTGTGCCAGATTGTGATGGTTTATAAAGGGATTAGTACATACTGTTGTATGAAAAAGTCAATTTTTTTTCTTTTTTTTCACACCAAACATGTAACAAAGTTCTTGCATGGTGCAATTACATACAAAGTCTTTGCAATGAGAAAATTGCTGCAAATTCAAGGCAAATCTAAATTTGCACAAGTTAAAATATTTCACTTCACTCTGAATTGCAATAACCAGCTGGGATTCTCCTGACACTACTGACAAAATCGACTAGAACCCAACCAATACAGGATATCAATATTTGGATATTTAAACATGTGATATTCCAACATATCAGCTGATATTCTGATTTTTTTTTTTTTTTGTTTCAGACACACAAAACATAATCTAATCTGTTATATTTAATAATTTATTTACTTGTTTATGCTCTGCCTGTCTCTGGTCAGATCAGCTAGTTGTTGTGTTCATGGCATTCCAAATACAGGGATGTTATGAGACACTCATAACATGGTTGAAGGATGTTTCTTCTGTCTCTTCTTTACGTTTTCATTAATTTCCATTTATCAGCCATTATAAATGCTGATACCAATAGATCGACAAATAGCTAATATTGGGTGATAATATCAAACCCCAATAAATCAGCTGGGCTTTAACAGAAACTGGGGGGAAAAAAAGGTAAGAGCTTGCAGTGGGCAAATTCATAGGACTTCTTGGTAAATTCTGAAAATACGTTCCTGTACCTTGATTGGTTGACAAGGTATTGGTTGGACCCCTCATGTCATTAGCTGTTGGAGCTGAATATTTGTGAGTTTCCAACATGACTGTATTAACTCAAGCAGCGCAGGGTGAAATTTTGCTTCTCGGTTGGTGTAAATGCACCATGATGGCCTAAATTCTCAATTAGCCAAATTTATTGTTTCTTTAATGAACCCAACAGTATTTAGCAAAGCAAAAATGGTCACACAGCCTTTTTCTGTTAGACAATAAAATGTGTCACTGGAAAAGCGATGGTTGCTGGAAATGTCTGTGTAGATATTCCATTAAAAAAAATAATGAATGATTGATTTCTTCCATTAATCATTTATTTGATTTACAACATTTCTGGTAAATTTATTTTTATGTAAGATCTTATTTATATTAGATAAAAACAAATATGATTTGATAATATGAAGTGACTCCAAACTGATAGTCTTAAATGATCAGCTGTTAAGAAATTGACAGCAATGCACATGTTTGCTGTTAGCTCCAGTCAAATATGAATTGTGTGTTAGCTTTTTAAAGTCACACATATTATCCTGTTTCTACAGTATACCCTCCGGATTCCTCCAGTCTAATTACATTAGTTTCATTTGGCAGATGTCGACATCATCAGTATCTGTCTAGGTCAAATTTTGCCAATAATATTATAGACAACATGCAGCTGCCAAGTTTTTCTCTCTGCTCTGAAGTGAACTGCAGTGTGCCAAGTCTTTCTGTCATACCCTGGAAGCACGAGTTGTTTACCACAAAGTGAGCATGAGCGGAGATGAAAATTAAAAACCCCTCAGTCTAATATAGCTCATAAGAGGAATTGTGTTTCACCCCTGCACTGCCTGTTAACATAAAACTTCATAAATTCCAGGTAGCTTTAAGGCCCTAATCCTACAGTTTTTGTATGTAATTAATAATAGGTGTGATTCTGCCTGTGCTGTAGAAGCTCTCCTATCAGCAGCCAGGAACCTATGTTGGCTTGACGCGGAGGTGGAGATTGGGCATGTGGGTCGTTTTTTATTTATTTATTTACTTTCCTCTCTATTTTGAGTAGCTTGGCAGAGTGGCCACTAAAAAAGCAGTCCTATCTGACCTCGTTCTGCTTCAGCCCCTTTTTTGGTTGCTTCTGATAATGACACTGACCCATATTTGCTGTGACTACTCATAGAGGAGTTTGTTTTGAGTACTAACAGATTTGTTTTTTTATCTAAATGTGTCCACTTGGAATCCAATGAGACTTTCACTGCATACCTCTACACTTCAAGCTTGATAAAAATGCAATGAAACACTGATGAGCATCTTTTGTTTATCATTTCTATTTTATAATTATAAATCATCATTTAAACTAGCAGAATTAATGATTAATGATGTGAACCTACACCTACACAAACCATTGATTGTAGGATTATAAACCTTTCCCTTGAAGCACGCTTTCCTACCATTTGGAACTCTGGAAAAGAAAAGAGATTGATATACTATAGCATGTTCTTTTAAATCAGCTTGTTTGACTAAGAAATCTGAAAACAGTGATCAGAAAACAGTGTTCAAAAAGCTTAAAGGCTTTACCAGAAAGTTGATTATGTTCATCTGGATGTAGCGTTTTCAAAAAGCGGATTCTCCAGATGAACAGAATCAACTTTCTGGGATTTCCTTACCTGGATGATTGCGCATGCATCAAGACTTACAGGCTATAGTTTCAGATGGTAGGTAGCTGATTGTCAGAGACAGTCGTGTGTTGGATAGCAGTTGGAACAGGTTTGTTTTATACCCACACGAGTGACTTTTGGAAAATCTTGTTTGTAAATCAGACCCACTTTATTGACACACGAGAATGAGTATCTTTAATTCTAATCAAATTAATTACAGGAAATTCTGCCCATGCTCAATATTTAACTCATTTGCCCTTTTCAGAGAAGCTTGAGCTGTGTCTCCAGCTGCACATGCCGGTTTTGCCAAGTCACTCACTGCAGTAAAAAGTAATCCAAATGAGAACAGAGTACATTTAACAGAAAGCTTTTTCATGCACATAGACATTAACTAATTCAGTGGTGTCAAACTTGCTTTAGTTAATGGGCCATTGATAACGCAATCTGATCTCAAGTAGGCTGGACCAGTAAAATGATTGCATGCCTGCCTTTTTTTTTTAAATGGTAAGAAGTACAAGTAAATGTTCACATTTAATGAACCATCTATTTATAAAAAATGATGAACAACCTGGGATAGTTGTATAAGTGCTATTTCAACAGTATGTCTTGTAAGATATACATTATAGATTACAGTGGATCTATAGAAGCAGGAAACCTTCACATAAAGACTTTTGAACTAAACAACTGCATTATTTAAATCTTTATGATTCCAATAATTTGTTTTGATCTAGAAATACTTTTAACTTTCTATATATATATACTTTATATATATAAAACAACTAACTATATATATATTTTATGTCTGTGCAATAATCCTGTTAACTCACTAGAAATAACAGCTGTATTTTACTGAAGAACTGAAGATGTTAATGTCCTCACTGAAATTTTCATACATACAGAAGTGGGCTGGATTGGACCCTTTGGTGGGTCAATTCTGGCTCCTGGGCCACATGTTTGACACACCTGAGTTTAATCTGCACATCACAACAATTACGTTCTTTAGATTTTTCTATTTTGTTTCCTCTTTTATTTTATAGCCTCTATCATGCTTTTGTCATGGTGTCTTAATGTTACATTTTTGTACAACTGACATAAGAAGGAGAAAATGGATTATATTTGTGGTAATGGTATGTGAGTGTTTTGAGTATGTCCAAAACCTCAATAAGTACTCTATTGTATGCCTTCTGCATACTATTAGCTTATACAAGCATTTTACACTGCACAAGCAGAAATATCCCACAGTGCAAATCTCTTTATTTTAAGTGATTAAATAAAACATTTTTCACTTTGTCAGGCATTTTTTATTTGTTTATTAGTACTCGGCTCATCAAAAAGGAGATCAGATTACCATAGAAACACGTCTCTAAGTGGCAATGTAGCTCTCGGATGTGATGTGTTGTGAGCTGAGTAATGCATCTGCAAAAATACATTACTTCAATTCCCTCAAAATATGTTTATAGACAGTACACATGCTGACTCCATAGAATGGGGTTTCAGAAGCAACACCAGTTTGGTCTGCACATCATTTTTGTGCTAAGGGCATTTTTGTGGCAAGTATTAGAACATGTAGCAGGTTCTAACTACTTACTTTACTCAGTGAAATGCTGTTCAGCAAGGAGAGGTCATTTTATGGAAATTCTAAATTTAAGAATTTTTGCTATTAGACTTTTTTGCTGTCCCAGATAAAGGTAGGTGAAAGTGACCGGATCCCTGGAGTCTAGACCTGAGTAATTATAGTTTGGTAGTTTTGATAAGCTTTTAATTTTATTGCATTATTAATTTTTGTTTTCAATCCAGTTGAGTTTCAGTTAGCTTCCAGAGTGGATTTGTGAGTTTCATTTTAGCTTTTTGTGTGAAAAGGTTTAGTTATAGTATTTACTTAGTATTAGTTTTTTTAATATATAATATAGGTGGTATTTGTCAGGGGCAAGATTTGAGAAGTCCAGAATCATTTCTGGATGGCACTTATCTCACAGTCATGTTTTAGTTTTTGTTTTATGCGTATGAAAAGCTCTACTTTCTATTTTTATTTCAGTTAACCTTGTGAGGTCTAAGTCATCATAGGTGACAACCCCAATAGCTCTGAACCTTATCCTTAGCCCTATGTTTATGTAAGACAAGCAGAAAGAACCTTTTTTGGAAAAGAAATGTTTGTTTTTGTCGGTTAGAATGATTATTTTCTTTGTCCCCTGATTGCCAAGACTTTAGTGAAGAATAAAAAACAAAAACAGAAACATATTCTGATAGCATAGCATTAGAATAAGCGTAAGGGTCATCACCGATAATCACCTTAGACCTCAGAGGGTTAAATTGATGGGGTGGCACAGTGGTGCAGTGGTTAGTGCTATAAGGCACAACAGTGCCTTATAGCACAACACTTCTGGGCTCAGTGAGTCTCATGGTCAGCTGCATGCCCTCCGTGTGCCTGTGTTGTTTTTTTCTTCGTTCTTTGGCTTCATCCTAAAGACATGCTTGTTATCTTATTTGGTGATTCTACGTTTGCTCTGAATGTGAGCGCAGATAAACATATTAAAGTGCATATAATAAGGCCCTGTATGAATGCATGGTTTGTATGCTTAAGTGCTCTTAGTGGTCGGTAAGCCTAGGAAAATGCTATCGAAATGCCAGTTCATTTCCTTTCTAAAATGTTAAATATGTTTTAACACCCACTTTTAGTTGAGTTTAAGTTTACTATAATGACCTTGGTCTAGACGAGTAAGCAGATTATTAAATGTCCCGGACAACCCAGAAGACATGGAGATAGATGATTACAATGAAATTAAAGAACAAGGACTGTGAGGCTGATTGGCAGGCAGAGCGTAGTGATGTTTAACTTTCAAATGAGCTGATTCTGACAGTGAGGGGAAATGGAAGTGATGATTAAAATAGGGTAGCAAGAAAAGCCTATATCACCAAGAGGAATGGAGACTGAAAATAAAGGACAGGTCTTCCTTATTGATCTCAAGCATTAACTTCATGTCTTTAATTTAGAAGATGTCAGATGTCTTTTTACTTTCAACTTACAAAGCCTCACTCACAGTTACATATACTCTGATTTGAGGAATTCATATCATAATGTTTCACAAATTATACATATACAGTTTCTACCAATGTTGTGCTGCTTGTGTTTATGTTTTAGTAACTTCTAACAAATTAACAGTTCTCATCTACAAAGAAGAGTTTTAAATAAATGTCTCTAAATGAGTGATTGCATTAATATACAGCCTTTTCTACTGAGGCTTTATTGCGCATCGGGGAGTTCATCAATTGATTAAATTGTTGTATCTCATATAGGAAGGTGAAAGTCAAGTCTGAGTGGAACGCTGCACCTAATCAATGGTAAGCTAAATAAAGTAGCAGCCTTTTACACAGTGACAACCCTGTGACGGAAATTCTTAGTGCTCCTGTGTGTCATCAGACTAATTGGCTTTGGCCGATAACCACTTGATGAGGTCAACAGCGATTGATCACCTGGAATGAGTAAAATCTTCATCTTATAGATTTCTTGCCTCTACATATCTTGTCCCACGTCCCAGTTTCAGCCCAGCCAGGACTATTATATATGTGTAGACAGATGTTTAAAGAATCCTCATCCTCTGCTACTGTATAAGGAATTTGTTTACTTTAAAAATGTCAGCCTACTTGGTTTGAATTTGTTATTTTCTCAGTTGTCTCCTGAGTTTTTTATCTTTTTAACAACCATACATATCTCCTTCATTCCTGTGTTGGGTTGTATTCTGGGTCCAAAGAATCTATCAACATCTCACACAAAATTCAAGTGATTTTTATGCACTCATATATTAGAATACTCTCCACGTGCGTTTGGAGCTTCAGATGGTTGTAGCCCATGCTGACACTTCCTGATTGCCGAAGGGGGAGGGCCGGGAATGAAACCCCTCACCCTTCCAAGAAACCAAAGGGGAAAGAAAAAGAATTTATTTACCTAATTTATGCGCATTTTCATTTCAGCGCAGTGTGAGAGTCTCTACTGCATTTTGCACTCATTTATGGCCATGTTAGTTTCTCTTCTCTACTGTCACTGCAGTGAGCTGAAAGAGAGAGAGAGTTGATCCTGAAGGTGAAGCTTTCAATTTACCAGTTGATCTTCATTCCAACCCCCTCCTATGGTCATGAGCTCTGGGTAGAGACCAAAAAAATAAGGTCACAGATACAAGTGGCCAAAATTAGTTTCCTCCATAGGGTGTCTGGGCTCAACTTTGGAGATAGGGTGAGGACCTCGGAGTAGAGCCACTGTTTCTTCATCTGATCAGGATGCTTCCTGGATGCCTCACTTTAGAGGCTCACATGCCCAACTGGGATGTGACCCTGGGGTGGATGCAGAACTCACTGGAGAGATTATATATCTGGAGGAACTGGAAAACTTTGCTCAGGAAAACGACATCTTGAATATCCTGCTTAGTCTACTGTCAGTGGGTGACTACAGATGGATGGATGTATAGATGCTGTCACCATACATATTTGAGAGGGAAGAGGTGGAGTGATGCATGCAGCATAGTAGCAGAATGTAGATGGATAGAACAACATGTTAGCTTACTGTAAGTGAAACAAAAGCTTCCTGGCAGCAAGTGTTAATTCGTAAAAAATCAGAGATGGAAAGATGCCAACTACACATAAATGTTTTTAAGTCTGAGGGCAGGGAAGCTCTTACTGGCTGGCTAGAACATGACCAGCTAGCAGCTAACTCTGTAGAGTAAAACCTCAATGACTCAACAAACACAGCCTTTAACCCTCACTTTCAAAGACTGAGACAGAGAAACAATTATTAATTGTCCAATTTTTTTCAGTACAGAACTACACAAAGGCATCAAACCAACCTTGAAGCAGTTAATCAAACCAAAAGTTAACCACAGTATCACTTGTTACCTGTTCCTGCCACCTGCATATTTATTTTGAAAGGAGCTTCCCAGTATTAAAATGGAAATTCATTGATTTAACATAAAATGTCCAGTATGTGAGATAATTACACAGCCAGGGGAATCAGTGTCATCTTCTGTGGCTCTGGCACCTTTGTCAAGAATGAGAAAGTAATCTAATTAAATTATATATATATACAGTGCCTATTCACAACAATAGTAATCCCAAGATGCTTTTGTAAGGTAAAGACCATACAAAATTACAGAAGAAAAACCCAATCATAAAGACCCAATAACCCTTGATAATGTCATTAAGCTTATCTCAGTTGGACTTACACGCTACATACATCTGTTTTATTTAAAAAGGCTCAGTCACGGCATTATGGATTTTAAAAGCTGTGGGAATTTGCCAGGGGTGCAGGATGTATAAAGATGTTCTTAGCTTCATTATGGGAAATGTAGAATGCAAAGTGGTTGGACGTTGGCCTATATACTGGTCAGTATGCTAGTAATGTGTTGGAATCAGCTTCTCAGTTGACTGGTTCATCACTTCGGTCTAAACTGAAACATCTCAACAATAACTGTGCTTACTGACATAAATAAACAGTATTTATCCCTAAAGAATGGAACATAATGAGTTATTATTAATCTCTGGCTCTCCTCCACAGTGTGTCTTTTGTCCTGTCCTCCTCCCCTCACCCCCAACATGTCGCGGCAGATGGCTGCCCCTCGCTGAGCCTGGTTCTGTCTGAGGTTTCTTCCTGTTAAAAGAGAGTTTTTCCTTCCCACTGTCGCCAAGTGCTTGCTCATAGGGGATCATCTGGCTGCTGGCCCAGATGGTGTGTGTCCAAGGCTACTAAAGGACTGTGCTGCCCAACTGTGTCAACCTCTCCACAGGATCTTCAACCTGAGTCTACAGTTGGGGCGGGTGCCGGCACTGTGGAAAACATCCTGTATTGTGCCGGTACCAAAAATAAAGTGTCCAGCTGAACTGAACGACTACAGACCAGTGGCCCTTACATCGCACATCATGAAAACCTTGGAATGGCTGATTCTACACCTACTGAGACTTGAGGTCAAAGACAAACTTGATCCCCTGCAGTTTGCATACAAACAACACATTGGAGTGAATGATGCTGTCCTCTACATGCTTCACCGTGCCCTAGCTCATCTGGAGGAATCTGGCGCTTATGTGAGAGTTATGTACTTTGATTTTTCAAGTGCTTTTAATACCATCCAACCAAATATACTCAAAGACAAGCTCACAGAGATGGAAGTAGATTCCTCCTTTG